>CAUYQU010072239.1:0-34551 GCA_963574635.1 Cheracebus regulus
AAGAAAGAAACAGCAAAAGAAAGGAAAAAAAGAATGAAAGAGAGAAAGAAAGAGGAAGAGAAAGGGAGAGAGAATGGGATTCTTGTTTTATTGCCCAGGCTAGAATACAGTCTAAAAATGAGTATTGCAACAGACTATTAAAGTGTGACTAATATAAAATCCAGTTTTAATATTACCTCTTATTTCTCTAAACCCACTAGGCAAGTTGGAAGGATGTCCTTGACTCAAGGGCTTCCTTATGCCTCTGGCTTCTGTTAGTCTAGTAAAGACATGGCGGAGGCTGAAAGCATAAAAGAGGCCGAGCAACAACCTAGCAGCTCAAATTATCCAACTCTAACATTTCAGACAGTGAATGTGGCCTGCATTAAACTGGCGCATTACAGTCAAGTGCATGCTTTTAATTTAAGGCCTAGGGACATCAGCTAATTTAAGGAAGAAATGATAAAGTTTGATTGCAAAATGACAGATATGCCAATGACGCATCATCTCTGCCCCCAAGGACCTGGCCATCTCATAGTAAAAAGGAATAAACCCATGGCCACAATACAGTAGGACCATAGAGACATTTCTAAGGGCTATGCAACCCGGAAGTGAATCATCTCCTGATATTCAGGTGGAAGCTTTGGTTTCTATCTGAGTTCAAACATGAATCTACAGCTTATCATTATGGAGGCATAATAACTGATTGTAGAAATCACAAAAGACAGTCTATAGATAATCAGGAAGTAGTAATTTCTAACTTCAGAAGGGATGATAACCAAGAATTATGTGTTCAGAGCTTTCATCGACACTTGCTAATTGTACTAAATCTTCAATCCAATTATCATTAAACGCATTTGTTACACATTTAGAGTCGTAAGGATGCAAGAAGTGCAAGAAATTAAATAACTTACCCAGGATCATGTGGCAGAAAGTAAAGGGATTGGAACCCATGACTCACTCACGATGTTGCAGTTCTTGTCACTGAACCACTCTTCTTGGCAACCATGAAAGGTAATTATTAGAGCTCAAGTAACACACTACATTCACGTACAAGATGCCTACCTAGTTATATGAAGCAGGTTCCATTAGGACACTGAAACCATAACAGTTGTCTTACGATTTAGGAAGAATGTCGTATACACAACCATTATTCAGCTTTTGAGATCTGCAAAGATTAAAAATATGACATTAAAAAGCCATCGTGTGCAATTCAGAAAGCAGCAACTCTTTAAAAGTTTGGAAGAATAAAGGGTAAATGTCTGGCTTATTTTCAGAATTTACAAGTTTGAAAGGTATGCCTTTAAAAACTCAGATGTTTACTGAGACATCTACTTATGATTTTATGCAAAATCACAAAGAAGAGATTCTATGTCCTGGTAAAAGGAGAAATGTGGGTTCAAGAGGCCGGCTCTTGCAATCTAAAACAAAGCATATCAAGATATGCTTGAAGCTAAGGGACAGTAGCATAAAAATGGGTATGGTTTGGCTATCTCCTCACCCAAATCTCATCTTGAATTGTAGCTCCCATAATCCCCACATATGATGGGTGGGATCCTGTGGGAAGTAATTGTATCATAGGGGTGGGTTTATTTCCATGCTGTTTCATGATAAAAAATAAATCTCATGAGATCTGATGGTTTTATAAAGGGCAGTTCCTCTGCACACACACTCTTGCCTACCGCCACATAGGATGTGCCTTTGCTTCTCCTTCGGGTTCCAGCGTAATTGTGAGGCCTCCCCAGCCATGTGGAACTGTGAGTCCATCAAACCTCTTTTTCTTTGGCCTGTAATCCCAGCACTTTGGGAGGTTGAGGCAGGCAGATCACGAGGTCAGGACATCGGGACCATCCTGGACATGGTGAAACCCCGTCTCTACTAAAATACAAAAATTAGCCAGGCGTGGTGGTGCACCCTAGTCCCAGCTACTCAGGAGACTGAGGCAGGGGAATTGCTTGAACCTGGGAGGCGGAGGTTGCAGTGAGCCGAGATCAGGCCACCGCACTCCAGCCTGGTGGCAGAGCAAGACTTGTCTCAAAATAAAGGAAAAACCTCTTTTTCTTTATAAATTACTCAGTCTCAGGTATTTCTTCACAGCAGTATGAAAACGGGCTAATACAAGAATCAACACACTCACTGGGGCCATATTTCTGGAATCTCAGATGCTCTTTTTGCAACTTTCAGAATTATTTTTCACAGATGTGACTACAAGGATCACCACCATTACTCAAATTATCAGGAGCTGCAATAAAGTATTTTGTTCTCAGGATGTCAAAATTTGCCCCATAACCTCAGAATGTAATTGATGGTGTATAATTCAGAGTATATTTTACTTATAAAGTGATAATATTTATTTGCATTTCAAAATTAGTGCAGGGGTATTGGTATTTTTATCCACAGACTCATGACTAAGTATAGTTCCTCTGCTTCAATTTTATAAAAAATATTTACTTAAGTATAATTATACCACAAAAGCTTCTTCAAATACCAGGCTCCTCTAGGAGATTTTCACAGTTGTCTTAAATCTAGACAGAAGGGTTAATCACAGTGTACTTATTCTGACATTAAGCCTTATGTATCTTTTTATATACCATGCTATTTATAATGCATTTTGGAAGACTAGCCTTTCAAAGGCATAGGAGTCTTTTAGTAAAATGAATTCTCATTATTGTCATCAAGAGCACATAGACTTCAGTAAGACATGGTTGCTGGACATCAGCTAAATGCACAGTGCTCTTCTGGAGACACAAAGAATTATAAAGAAGCTCGTAGCTCACTATGAGACCCCCATGAAAACCACATCACTTGCAGTTTTTCATTTGAAGCAGATACATACTATAATCTGTAACTGCTATACATATTGAAAGTAGAAAAAAACATCCCCTATAATACTCATTGAAGCTTTCCAAATGAAGTGGAATTTGAGCTCAGTCTTGCAGAATTATTGCTCTCTGCTCTCCTTCACAATTAGCACACTGACCACAATAACAGCACTTAACTTACAGTGTGTTGGCTATGCCCTATTCTCTTTCTCCCATAAATCTCTAAGTTCTTCAACAAAGGGAATTTTGCTTTATTTATCCCTGAACATCTAGTTTAACAAGTATCTATTAATCAAACATTGTATTGTAAGGCACTAGATAACATTAGGTTCAAAAAGTTATGAGCCCCACTCTTGCAACCTGGTTGTTGAGAGTCTCACCAGAAAGAGAGGCGTGTGCTGCATTCAATGGCCAAAACACTGCAAAGGGCAGTGTGCTGCATGCTATGGCAAAAACACTAACTCAAGACAGAAGGAACAATTTACCAAGCAAAATGAACCACCATTTATAATATTCAATTGAGTGAGTTTGAAAGATGTGTTCATCCATCAAAACACCATGGCAGTCAAGGTGCAGAATAGTTCCATCATCACCAAAAGATTCTTCATGTTCCTTAGCCCTCTATCCCACACTCTGCCTTCATCCATAGGCAGCCACTGCTTTTCCTTCTCTTATTATGTGGTAGTCTGCATTTCATACAAATGGAATCATAGAGCATGAATGATGTACATACATGTACCTTGTATGTATGCTATTTTGGGGCTTCTTTTTTCATAATAACTTCGAGTTTCATCCATGTTGTTTTATGTGTCAGTAGTTAATTCCTTTTTATTGCTGAGTACTCAATTGTATGGTTTATATGTCTTTTGAAGTGTTGATGTACATTTGTTTTTGACTATTATGAATAAAATAGCTATGAAGGTTTGAGGACTAGTCTTCATATAGACTTTTTTTTTCATTTCTTTTGTGTAGATTCAACATTTCCTTTTTTTTACAGCACTATTGTTTTAGGTCAATCAGTTACATCAACTGAACTGATATCCAAACAATGTCATTACATAGTATTAATATAAAAGCTAGATCTGATCACTATGTATGAATTATCAGAATTACATTTCCCCTTGGATCTTCCAAATATTTCTTGTGGTCAGTCTTGATTAGTTTCAAATAGTTAGTACTATTATTGGACAAGCACAGAACTTCTTATGCCTAAGTGTAACTACTCTTCATAACAGCACAGTTCAAAAACTAAATTTTAAAAATAATTTTAGTTTTTCAATGATGTCTCAAATATTATATAAATTGCATTGAATCTGATGATAGCTTTGGGTAGTACAAACATTTTAAAAATATTTATTTTTGTTGTTTATTTTGTAACCTTAATAAAGTTGAAGAGAAAAGGAATACTTTATAAATTGATACTCACTATTAAATGCTGTTTTGAATAAAAAGCATCTAAGTGGGCAGTTAGGGCACACAGCAGTAGAGTGGCACAGCTGTTCGTGCTGTCAGATTAGAGTTGAGCTTATTTCAAGTGACATTTTCTCTGGGTAAACTTCGCTATCTGTTGACAACCCAGTTGCCTCTATTTTTCTGCATGCCGTTAAAACTTTTACCATGACAGTTACCTTGATATACTGTGTAATTGTCTCTTCACTTGTTTTGTGTCTGTTAAATGAAAACCACAAAAGGTAAGTGATCTGAAAAGATTTTTGTAAAGAAGAAAAAGGAGATTAGGGATAGGTACAGGAAAGATCAGATTCTGAATATTCCAGTCACTCCCTTACATTTCCACAGCCTTCCTTGAAGTTAGGTTTCAGCCATGCAACCTGTTTGGGCAATGGCTTGAACATGGTGATGCTATCGTTTTGGGGCTGAGGGGTTAAAAATCCAGTCTTCTTCTAGCAGTGCCTGTAGAGGACTTAGGATGACATGATGAGATGGTAAAACTTCCAAAATTAAAATAATCTAAATCCCTGTGAAAGTTGCCAAACCCATGTAGAATTTTGTGTGAATGAGAAATACATCACTATTGTGTTTAATCAATAAAATTTTGTGGTTTAAATGTCACGGCAGATAACAGTAATTATTCCAGTTGAAATGCATATGTTCCTGACCAGCTTAATGCTTGTAATACTTGTTTGACTCTCAAAAATATTTAGAGTCTTGGTTAGGGTTAAAGTAATAATTTGCTAGTACTAAAATAGAATATGCTAGCGCAGTTAATATTCAATTTTTAACTACCACCTCAACTTCAATGTCAAGTAGAGAATAATTATCATCAAATATATCCTGTATTCAAAGGTCAAAGCAAAAAATAAATTTGTCTGAGTAGACATTCATAAGAAGATCATGCAGCCAATATTATATGAATAATTTGAGATCTTGAACTTCTAATAATCCATAATGATATGTCACCTAGTTAAGTAACAAATCAGTACTTACAAAACTCATTTATAGAGCAATTCTCATTGATTTATTCTGTGAGGGCTCAAAATATTCTTGCCTATATAAATCTAGCCATTATCTCTAATCTGTCATAGGTATTACTATATTTTTCACAAAAGCACTTGAATAGATCTATGACATTTGAATGGAATATTTTTGATAGTTCTTGCAAATGTATACAAAGAAGAAATTATTTTTTAAAACTGAAGAGTATTATCAATGTAGCTGAATTATTTTTGAGTAAAAGACTTGCTTTTGAGATCTCAGTGATCAGTGATGTGTGAAGGAAAATTTTCATGCCATATTTTGCTAATTACCTTAAAAAAAGAACTTGTTCCCTGGGTTCTACATTAAGAATTTTTAAAAATAATATATAACATAATAATATACTATTGTTTCTCTATCATTATTGTAATTGATGTATCTGTATCCCATGTGAATTGAACTTAAATCACAAGTGAAATAAGACCACAGAAACAAAAGGACTGTGCAGTAGAAAGTTGACAGAGCAGGCCTGAGGCTGCTCTCACTTAAAAAGTTCTGCTAATAAGTTTGACCCTTGGACGAAGTCTGGGAACTCGGACTTCAGGATATTTCCCACGATTCCTTGATAAGGGTGACTCGCTGTCCCTAAACTGTTTAGGCAAACAATATGACTTATGCTGGAACTGCTTTCCTTCTGAGAGTCTGGAATTTTGGCAGGTAGTACACACAGGATGGCTATGCAACCGGCTCTATAAACCCTTGTCATTGAATACTGATGAGCTTCACCTATAGACATTTTGCATGTGCCGAACCTCAGCATGTCCCTGAGGGATTAAGTGCATCCTGCGTGACTTCACTGGGAGAGGATTCTTGGATGCCTGCATTTGGTTTCCTCCTGAATTCACTCCATGAACTTTTGCCCTTTGCTGACTTTGCTTTGTGTTTTTTCACTGTAATCACTTATAACCAAGAGCTGACCATGTGAGTTCTGAGACCTCCTAATGAATCATCCAGTATTGGGGTAGTCTTGGAGACTCCTTGACACAGGGAATTTTAACTTACCTATGTAAAACTTCAGGATTTCTGCAACAAAAGCCAATTTTTGGAATTTATTGTCATAATGATAACCAAAGTTACTAAAATTATTCACTTTTGTGGGTACCTTTCTGCATGCACCTATTTTCCATACATGTACAGCCATGGTTGTTATTATGTACATGCTCAACTGGAAACTGGTGGGAGCTCTGAGAACAGGAAACAAAATTTACCCAGAAAAATAAAAACATAATTAAAACAATTTCTCCAAAAATGAGTTATGTACAAAACAATCAATAGGAGGCGTGGTTAGGACCCAGCTTAGAAATCTGTCCTTAAAAAAGCAATAATGTCCATTCATGTCTTCTTTTATATGTCAATTTGTTGTTTTACAAGTCTACAGGCAATTTATCTGCTACAAAAAATACTTTTAAAATAACACAAGCACATGGACTGATTTATAATTTGTTTTAAAGATATCTTTTAGTATGCATGCAGTTTCTGGGCTTTTATTTTGTTCACTTTGTTAACTTACATTGTAGGTTGATGTTGAACTTCATAACTGCACTAAAAACCCCCTTAAGTCAAAAGAAGTACTACTCTGACTTGAAATAAGGACTTATTTAACTATAATCTACAAATTTGAACTTTGATTATAGGGTGAATGAGAAATGAAATACCATATTGTAAAAGAATTCATAAAAGCTCTAAGTTAGTTATAATTTGTCTCTATAACCACACTGTCAGGTAAAAATTATCAAGTACTGAATAATATAATTTCTCCAGACCCACCCCATACTATCACATGACTTATAACTGTTTAGTGGTTTTAAATTGTATGTCACATACATTTTATTTGCATTTTAGCTGATAAGTTTCTTAAATGGAAAACCTTGACATTTTTTCTTTTTTTCTATACTCAAGAGTCAAATTAGTAGAATTCAAACAATATTTTGGAGTAGGCTTTTAGTTGTAACTTTTACCACACATTCCAAGAGACATGTGAGTCATTAACTATAGAACAGAGAATAGGAGGGTACAAATGTGGATCAGTCTACTTTGAAAACAAGATTGCAGTCTAGAAAATATGTCAGTCTCTTAGAAGAGTAATGTGGGTGGACAAGGTGTGGGATCGGTGAGGGGAAACTTTATGGGTTTAGCTTTTGCACCCATTTGCTAAATTATAAGTAGTTTCCTATTATACAAAAATTATTATAAAGCCAACAATTTAAGCTTCCTCTTTTCATATTCACTAGGTCAAGTAATTAGCACCATTTAAGTAATCATTCACATGTACCAAAAAATTATATATAGAAAAGGGACCTGGCCTTTACTAAGAAAAAGTAATTTATTATTAAAGCAATCACTCATAAGAAGTGTGCTTAGTGAATTCATGTCTTCCAAATTCTTACTTATTTTTATGTGTGCACAGTTTCAATAAAGAATATAATGGCTCTAATTTATTTGATTTCCTAAAAACAAGTTATTTTTATTTTCTCATATTTCATTACATAATATCTAATTTGCATTGTACAATGGTCTCTAAAATATTACCAGACTAACATGCATTATTTGATCAGGAATATATTGTTCTGAACATGTGATTATCAAGTTCTATTTTTCTAATGCTAATTGAAAATAATGTTTAAAGTACTTTTCATTCTTTTCCATGCATCAGTATTCAGTAGGTGAGCACCAATAACTTCCTGAAGCATATTGACAAAAATTCTACTCAACACTTCTAAGATGTATTTGTTAGTCAAATGAGGATTTAATACCATTTTATCCTGGATTATTATTCTTCCATTTTTTGACTTATACATTCTAACACAAATGTGAGTATATTGAAACAGAATAAGAACAGTGGTTAATTGATCTATTTCTATTGTTTTATAAAATAAATATTTTTAAATTTTACCTTTGATTCTAGAAGACCAACATTTCCACTAACAACAGCTAGAAGAGCTATAAAAGTATTTCGAAAATCGATTTAAAGGCATCAGCACACCAACAAGGTGATCATGACATTAGGATCCACCATTATGGAGGGAAGGAATTCCACAAAAGGGGGTCCTGACTTTGGCAGCATGTTGGTCTTTGAGGCATTTTCCCATCTTAAGAAGCAGCTGGAATTGTGAGTAGAGTTTTCTGCAGTCTCAAAGAGTTGGATCCCTGGTAGGTCTTCAGACCATCATCTTCATTTGTTGAGGAGTCATCTACATCATTAAGGCAACATTTCTCTGGTTGTTCTTAAGATTCCTTCTTTGTCTTACATTTTAACAGTTGTACTGTGAGGTACTTTTGTAGTTTTCTATGTATTTACTTTCTTAGAGGTTATAGAGGGGGAAGTAGAAATGGAATTGAATTCAGGATTCTGCAAGAAAATCTGCCTCAGTAAACAAATCAGGCTTTTAGTTCAGATAAAATAATCACCATAATAGGAATAAAAGCAAACCGGGATAAGCCACTTGTCATAAAAACTGAGGCCAGGTTCAAGTAGCTCAATCTTTACTTGGAGCAAAATCATCTGCCCTTATCCTAACTGACTGCTGGAAGTATAACTCCTCTCTGGTAGAAAACAACATCAACCAGATTCTTCAATTGTCTTCATAATTTTTCAGACATGGCATATAATCTAATCAGAAGTGTAAAAATCAAAACATTTAAAATAAGGGGAGAAATAGAGCCACAGGACATCACAATATTGCGGTTAACCAATAAGAACTTTAAAGTAACTGTGAGTAATATAGCATATTACAAAATAATAAAACATAGTACAAAATAATCAAGGGGAATTCTACAAGGAAAAAATAAAAGCAGAAATATGTCAATACATTGCTTTAACAGTTTAGACACACCTAAAGAGAAGAATCGTACGCTAAAGCTAGATCACAAGAAAATTTACAGATCAAGGTACAGAGATAAAAGCAGGAAACATGCAGAAACAAATGGAAGAGATGAACATAGAAAAGGTGTAACATAACTGTGATTAGAGTCTGAGAAAAAGAAGGGAAGGCAAAAATGAAATAGAAGCAATATTTGAAGGTGTAATAGACTACATATACGTCAAAAGTATGAAAACCAATGAAAGGATTTGCAAAGCTGTGTAATCTCTAACAGAGTAAATACAGAAAAAAAAAAAAAACCCACAAATGTGCATTATAACATGACTGTTAAAATGTAAAACAAGGATGGCATCTTAAAAACATTCAGAGAAATGTTGCCTTACATGATGTAGGTGACTCTTCAACAAATGAAGATGACAGTTTTAAGACCTACCATGGATCTATCTCTGCTCAGAGTCCTGTGGGACCAGATGCCTGCTGAACTCTGCTAGCATCTGGAGTCACAAGGAAGTGACTTATGAAGGATAGAAGGCAATTGATTTTTTAAATTTTTTTTATTAATAAATGAAACTTTTGATATAAGTTGTATGTGGATCTTCAGACTTTTTTCAGAATCAAGCTCTATTTGTCTGCATGGTAAGTAGTTTGGTAATTTACTCTTGTGCTAGGTTTCCTGCCTTTAACCCTCTTGTCAACCTTTACTCTGTTCCCTAATATTACTTTCTTGTCTCAAGTTCCACTTTCACGGGGACCCATATTCAGGCAGGTGCAATGAGCAACCTAGGATTTAGAAGGCTCTATTCTCCACATTATTCATTCTGCGATTTATCTTTTTGCTTTGTAGGAGCTATTATAGAATCAATTTAGAGATGCTCTTTCTGGCAATTAAAACTGTTCTAGTTTACTTTACCTGTTTATATTAAATTTTATTGTTTGTCTTAAATATTTAAGATTACCTTTATATCTCAGTACATGCACCATTTTCATAAATGCTCTATGGTTACTAAATAAAGTGTTGTATGTTTCATGAGTGTACATTATTACATATTAAAATGGATAATTAGGTAACATTATTTTGGATTCTGTAATCCTCTGTATCCTTCTTAATATTTTTCTCTGCTTAATCAAATCCTGAGGATATGACAAAATTTTAAGCTGTTGCTATAGAATGATCAGTAATCGGCAGTAATTAGGTTTTTATTTTTAATATACTTAAGCTATATGTTAGGTGACTACCTCTTCCTGATAGATTTTAATTTTTTCATTACTCAGGGAAATTTTTGATGTTCAATCATAACATTTGCCTTAATGTTTCAGGTTCAGTGATTGCTAACTAAACAATTTGTAATCAATAAACTTAACATCATTTCTTATTCTATTCCATCTGCCTTACCCTACATAGGAAATTACATGTGCCTTTGTATTTTAATAGCATTGTGATATTTTCTATAGGATATAGCATCTGTACTATTTATTGTTTCCAATTAATAAAGTGACTAATGTTAAAGATACTTTTAATAAAATTTAAAGTGATTATTTCTATATCTTTACATTTTAAATAATATAAACTTTTTAAGGAATTAAAAAAGTACTTGATTGGGTAGGGGTTTTCTTATACTTTGTCAAAGATACTTTATTGTTATTCTGAAAAGATTTCAATCTACAAGTCATGGATATTATGCATAATGAATTTCTATTTATTTATTTATTGACACAGAGTTTTGCTCTTGTTGCCCAGGCTAGAGTGCAATGGCGCAATCTCAGCTCACTGCAACCTTCATCTCCTAGGTTCAAGTGATTTTTTAGTCTCAGTCTCAGCCTCCAAAGTAGCTGGGATTACAGACGTGCACCACCATGACCAGGTAATTTTTGTATTTTCAGCATATTGGTCAGGCTGGTCTCGAACTCCTGACCTCAGGTCATCCACCTGCCTTGGCTTCCCAAAGTGCTGGGATTACAGGCATGAGTCACCACTCCTGGCCTGCTTACGATGAATTTCTAACATTTACCAAAGACAGTAGTAAAAGAGCATGGGACACTTCTTTCC
This sequence comes from Cheracebus regulus, assembly GCA_963574635.1. Lineage (NCBI taxonomy): Eukaryota > Metazoa > Chordata > Mammalia > Primates > Pitheciidae > Cheracebus > Cheracebus regulus. The sequence continues at coordinate 11,163 of CAUYQU010072239.1, forward strand.
CAGTGCCTCTGCTTTCTTCCCTCACAGCCACCTTCTGTCCTGCTGGACTCCCGACAGGGGCTACAGGGTATGAAGGTCCCTCCTCTGTGCCAGCCTGGACTTCCTTATGTCCACCTGGCTCCTACTGGGACTTCCGACTCTGGATAGGTTGTTCTGTAACTTATTTACCACACATCCACAATGGTTTTTAGAGGCCTATAGTTTTTTTAATGTTCTTTGAAGTTATAATTTCAAGTATTAAATGTATTAACCATCAAAAACACTGAAAAGTGTAGAAAATAAAGATTAGAATGCTGTGAATATTAGATTATTACCAAATTTCTTGTTTCCAGGACTTATGCTCGTAAACGAATTTTAATACATGTTCAGTAACTTCAGTTTGTGGTTCTATCGCTTTACTCTCCATTATTCCTGACTTCTCAACATATAAATAAAACACTGTTTTCCGTATCTGTTTTTTTCTAGGTATTGAATGATACAACCATAAGAGTGAAAATGAGCAAGTTCTTGGATTGGTCTAATAAGTGAAAAGTTGTACTGTGTAGGTCTGTTTTGACTACTGTTTAGTGGATAAGCCCAACAAATAGTTAATTTCTACAATGCCAGAAGAAGAGTAGAATTTTTTTTCTTTGCCTAATTTTTATATTATAGGTTCTCATGGAATGAATGGTAACACCCTGCATGATTTTAGGGACTTTTAACCAAAATATTTTACCTTCTTTCTGTTTTTCTGATTATTTCTAGAAAACTATTGCCTCAATCCTTTGTTTAGGGACTTCAGACTCTAAATAAGAAGTGGTGTGTGTGTGAGAGAGAGATTGCATACACAGAGAATAAAATAAAGTTCTTCATATACACTAAATTTAATCTGAGATTAGGTAACATACAGAGCCAATACTCCTATAAACTTCTGAGTGGGTACCCACTGTATACTTGGGGACGCTAGACCAAAATCTCAGGAAATAAAACAGAAAATTCATTTTGTGTGCTTTGCTTCAATTATAAAATTAGTGAGAATTTTTCATTGCTTTGACATATTTGATTATCCAAAAAAAAAACCTATTTTCTTTTTCACATATGTTTGAGAGACTTCAATACTATTTTTCAGTCTTAGAAAGTCAAATCACATGAGCATTATTAGCTCATAGAAGTTGAATTTTAGTGATTTCTGGAGTCCATTTTACATTTATTATACTCATATATTGATAGGCTTATTTATTAATGTTGAATATTATTTAGGGCTAACTCCAAGCAAATTGGCAAATTGAACTATGTCACATTTTAATACAAAATGTATATCCATATGGAAATTTACAATTCAAAATAATTATTGATCAATTATAACAGAAAACTAACCACATCATCCTACTTTTGATAAGTTAACAGAATTATTCTTTGAAGTTGAAATATTTGAAGCTGAGATTGAAGAGGTGTGGTATTTCCTAAGTTTAGACAGTAATATTCAACAAGGACTCTTGATTAAATATGCCTTATACAATCTTGAATATATGCTAAGACTTTTTATTTGTCCAACTAAAATTTATATCTAAATATCTTGAAATTCCTGTTGAAGTATTCCTTTTTCTAATCAAAATGTCAATACTGTTTTATAATTCATAGTAGTTCAAAAAAGAAAAAAATATGTATTAATAATGAAAAAGAAGATCTAGCTTAACTTATTGGAGAAGTTGTATGGGTGGTTTCAGTGAGGTATAGATTTCTATTAGCTATAAAGGAGCTTTTACCAGGGCTAATTTTGGCTGCCACAACATGGAACCCAACTTAAAATCATTGCTCAGCTCTCTGCACTTACCGTATAGTAAGTTCCTCTGGGATCTGCCCTAATGGTGATATCGCTGCAGAATGATGGCTGACATTGGGAATGTCCTTCTAATTTTTTTTTTAATCCTTCCTTACTCAGTTGGAATATGAGAGTTCTTTCAGCCCAGGTCACCTGCCACAGGCCACAATTCTGAAGTTGCTTTCTAGATATTTATTATCTTTGGGATTTATTATCTATGGCATACATGTCAATAAGATAAAATAACTGTGGTTCATAATGTCAATATGCAACATTGCAAAATTCACCCTTTCCAACTCTTTTAACTTTGATGAGAAACATAAGATGCAAATTTAAATGTGAGGAGAAATACTTAGGTTTCCAAAGAAATTAGCAAAGAAGTAGAAAATAGAGCAGAAGGCTAACCTATGACTCATGAGAAACTACATCAGCTCCCAGGGAAATGCAAATGAGAGGATATCATTTTTCTTCCTGAAGTATCATCACCTTGTAGAAACCTGTGTGTCTAAAGCCACTGAATCCATCATTCTTTTTAAGAATGCCACATAATACATTAAGAGTTATGTGATGATTCTCTGACTAGACATGATACCAAAAGAGAACATGCTGCTTTCTTAATACGAGTTTAATGTCAACTGTTCCTAATGGACATGTCATTTAAATACATGTAAAATAATTTATTCGAGGGCCTCCTTCCTGTAGGTAGAGGGGCTGCAAATATTCCCAAAACACAGTTCCTATGAAACAGAGTCTTTCTTAATCATGGCATTACAAAGCTGTGATCAATGCTGTGGAATGGAGAATAAAGGCTCCAGAGGATATAAGTAAGAGAATGCTTCCCAAATAAAAAGTAACTTTAAAAAATAATAGTGAAGAGTAGCAACTGCCCAAGTAAAGAGAATAGGGCAGGGCCAGAGCCAGGTGAAGTTTTGGTAAAAGTTTCATAATAGCATTAATCATAGTAGCTAAAACTTGTGACATATACTAGGCAATCTTTTAAGTACTTTTCATGATTCATGAGACAGGCACTATTGCTATTTCCATATTGTAGATGAAGAAGCTTAAACTTAGAGATATCAATTAATTTGTCCAAAATCACAGAGCTAGTAATTGGTGAAGCCATGTAATCTGTCTCCTGAGTCTTGTTATGGCCATTTTCTCAAGGAGTAAACCTGGTTGGAGTCCTAGACTTGTTTTTTTCAAACAAAAAAAATTCTTTCATCAAGGTACATGTATATTCCTATGTATATCACTCCAATCTTATTAAAAGATGCATTTCCAATGAAATTTTGCTCTTTATGCTTAAGCGTTTACTAAGCATTTTATCTTTATACCAATAATAATAATGATATTTTGGTTATCCTTATACTAATAATAATGATAATGTAATAACATTGGGCAGAAAAATTTTGCAGCATTTAGGGTCACAAGAACATTTTAAATCATGTATATATATATATATATATATATACGCATAAACACACATACATACATCTATTTGCAAATAAATATTATAGATGGTCAGTAAAATAGAAGCATATTATATTATGATGTGATACTCTGGGGAAGATAAAATGCAATGTGGAATTCAAAAAGGAAAATGCAACAGTGTAAACTTTCTGACTGCTGAAGAAGAGCTTTTTTTCTGTAAATTTTATAAGGACTCTAGTATTGAGGATAAAATGGTATTGAATGACATTGGAATTTATTATGTATGGCATACATGTCAGTAAGATAAAATAATTATGGTTCATAATGTCAATATGCAACATTGAAAATTCACCTTTCCAACTATTTTAACTTGTGATGAGAAACATAAGATGCAAATTTAAATTTGAGGAGAAATACTTGGGTTTCCAAAGAAATTAGCAAAACTATTTGAAAAACAAAATTTGAAACAGTTGGGAAAACAAGCCCCTTTCCACATCTTAGGAAATACGGCCATGGCCAGGGCTGATGCGCTAGCACTTCATGGAAAGCCCTGATTTCTCTCCAAAACTTTGCTTTCTTCCTGCCTTTTTCCTGTCACACTGAAAGGAACAAGAGACCCTCCTATTTGGTCCTGTCCAAGAAAAGGTCACAACTAACCACTCAGAGAGTATTAGGGAAAAAATCCATTGCTCGTGAGTGGTGCGATCTCCACTCACTACAACCTCCACTTCCCAGGTTCAAGCAACTCTCCTCCCCCAGCCTCCTGAGTAGCTGGATTAGGGGCACACACCACGCCAAGCTAATTTTTGTATTTTTGGTAGAGACGGGTTTCACCAAATTGGGCAGGCTGGTCTGGAATCCCTGACCTTGTGATCTGCCTGGCTTGGCCTCCCAAAGTGCTGGCATTACAGGTGTGAGTCACTGCACCCGGCCAACTCTTAATGGTTAAATTACAAATGTCTTTGATGTCTACATCTTTGCAGGGTATGCCTTGTTGAATCCTTCCAGATTCTCAGGAATAATTCATATCTGCTGATGGGACATTTCAGCACATGGTGTTTTGGTGAAAAAGACCCAAGAGACTTGTTCTTCTTTTCATTTTCACTTAGCTTCAACAATTGTAAGTCACTTATAATAAGTAGTTGGCAGTGTATCTTCTAAGATCGTTAAGAGCTTTGTAATGTCTATGCCCTGGCGGGCTGCCTAATCAGTATTCCGAATTCACCAGATCAAAACAGGTTATGTAGAAAGAGCTACCCAAGAGTGACTTGATAATGCTGATTATGTGAAACTGCTCATGAGAGTTCTGTACATTCTATAAGCTGCTGTTACTCCTAGCATTTGGTGTGACAGAATTGCTTAACTCCCTTGATGCTGTAATTCTAGAAGAAGTAATTGCTGTTTTCCAACGGTGGGAAACTTAGTCGCTTCACCCTCACCTGTAAGGTTGAATCTTCAAAGAATGAAAATGGTTCCCAGAGCCACTGTGTTTTTTGTTATTAATTCACATATGGCAGGGTAACCCTAGGTTGATAAAAAATTAAAAATTAGAAAACAAAAGTGACAATTTCAAAGTCCAACTTTCAAAATTTCTAAAAGAAAAAATAAATTGTCTGGGTCAGTGTGGAGCACATCGACATTTTGAAAATGAGGTTCCTGGACCAGAGGTGCGAGTATCACCAGAAATTGCTTAGAACAGCAAATTCTCCCAACCCTAAGCTACAGGACCAGAATCACTGGGGTGAGACTGTGTGTTCAACACGTCCTCCAAGTGACCCTGATCCATACCTAGATTTGGGAGTCACTGATACAGAGATTCATCCATGCTCTTTGGAGTGATCAGGCCCTGGATTTTAATCCCAGCTCTGATACTTACTGTATGTGATGGCTAATATTGAGTTTCAACTTGATTGGATTGAAGGATGGAAAGTATCATTCCTGGGTGTGTCTGTGAGGGTGTTGCCAAAGGAGATTAACATTTGAGTCAGTGGACTGGGAAAGGCAGATCCGCCCTTCATCTAAGTGGGCACGATCTAATCAGCTGCCAGCACAGCCAGAATAAAAGCAGACAGAAGAACGTGGGAAAACTAGACTGGCTTAATTTTCTGGTCTCCATCTTTCTCCCATGCTGGATGCTTCCAGCCCTCAAACATCAAACTCCAAGTTCTTCAGCTTTGGGACTCAGACTGGTTTCCTTGCCCCTCCGCTTGCAGACGGCCTATGGTGGAACCTCACCCTGTGATCGTGTGAGTCAGTACTCCTTAATAAATTCCCTTGTATCTATACATCTATCTCATTAGTTCTGTCCCTCTAGAGAACCCTGACTAATACACTATGCATACAGCATCTGCTTACTCACTTATCTGTGTTTTAATTTTGCCATCTATACATTGGAGACAGTACTTACCTAGACAACATCTTGTTGAGAGGACGGTAGCAAAACACCTCTGAAAATTCTCCCATAGCTGCCAGATTGCCGAAACTAGAAGAACCATTGAATAGGAGGATGGCATTCGCACCTGTTTCAAACCCTAGAGCAGCAGACACTTCATGAATGGAGTCAGACGTGGGGGTACATGCCAGGGCTGAGAAAGCAAGCTACCCACAGCAGCTGCTTTTCACAGATTGCCACCAGCCTGTCCATTCTGCTGGGCTGATGTTTCCAAAAATTGACTGTGGTCTTTCCCCACCTGTCAGTCACATTCCCTGAAAACAGCAGGAAATGCCACATAAGGGACCCATGAGTAAAAGTGTGCCCATCCAACATGGGGAAGATATAGACTGGACAGTTTCTTTTCTTGTTCTCTTTATCAGCTCGGGAACGTAGTTGTGTTTGCATTTTAGTGTCAAACTGCTTCCTCCCAGACATGGTAATATATGACATTGTTTGGGGATAGATGTTGAGTTTGTTGCATTTCATATCCACTACTCTTCTGATCTGCTTATTGGAAAGAATACTAACACAGTTAAATTGTTAACTATTTAGGATTTGTGAGTTAGCATGGGAGCTTAACAGCTATTTGCTCTGTTCAAGAAAAAACATCCCATTTTCAGAAAGAGCAGATGATTTATTCAGAAGCAAGACACTCAGAAGTTGGGACATCTGTCTGGTCATGAAGAAAGCTCTTCCCAAATCAGACTGATGTCCTTTAGAAGTCTGAACAAAGCATGCTGCCTCAAAAAAGCTTTGCCCACAACTTTCTTTAATATTTAACCTTCCTTTCATTTCTACCCCTTTTTCTTCTGCACATTTCTTCATGGTACTCCCAGTATCTGATCTTTTAAATGTGTATTACTAGATGCCTGTCCTTTACAAGCAAGACCGCTGTGTGTTTGTTCACTGCTGTGTTCCCAGCACTTAGAAGAGTGTGTGAATATGGTAGCTGCTCAATACATATTTACTGAGTGAATAAATGAATTAGTCTCCTTGCTATTTTTGTTAACACCATGCTGTTAACCAATACATATTTTTGTCAACATATGATTTTATTCGAAACAGGCATAATGCTACTTACATTTTCTCTATTTTAAACACCAATGATGCCAGAAATTCTACATGATCAGAAACCTATCATTCTTCTATGAGGAAAAGTTGAGAATCCCTTCTTAACTAGAATTAAGTGCTGTAGCTCATTTTTCTTTTTATTGCAGCACTGCAAAACAGCAGCCTAAGGAATATTCCTTTGTTTCTGCTTCACCCTCTTCTCTTAATATTCAACATTTGAAAATAGAAAATAAAAGCAGATGATACCAAAATACAGGGGAAGGCAGTTGTTGTATTTTCTACAGTAAATCTCTATTTGAAGTAATAAAAAGAAAGTCATCAATGCACGGATCTTATAAAAAGAAACGACTAGGAGAAACTGCAGAGAAAAGAGTGAGACATCAATTTACTTTGCAGCCTCTCTGACGGAACAGTCAAAGAACATCAGGAAAAAAAAAAAAGGAAAGGAAGAATATGAGAGCAGTAAGGCTGTGCCTAAGAACTAGCAGCTCCGGAAAGAGGAGGACTTGAGAGTCTGCTGTATGGCGACACTGGGGTAAGTATAAATCACTGGCTTATTCAGAAACACACTCACAGGATGTTTCTTGGAAAAGTAGCCAATAACCTACCACACAGTGAACTTATTCAAGAAAGAAGAAAAAAAATTATGGTTTATATTTATAACTCTTCAGGCTGAGAAAAATTTAAACTATTTTAAAGGGAAAAAATGGAAGGAAATAAAGGCATGAGATTTCTGAGTTTTGCCAAGAAAGGGACAAAAAGGGATTAACTTTATTCTGTCATTTCTTCTTCACATGGGTAGTGGAGAATTTGGCACTGATGCAAACTTCTTTCCGGTTTCTGTTATTTCTTTTACCCCGAGAATGTCAATATCTTATCCTTGAAACTATTAGAATGGGGCAGGGGAGGAGGACAGATATCTCTGAGACAATTGTTCACTGGTTTGTGCCTTGACAACAATCCTTGACAACAATCACAGACTTTGGGGGCCAGTTTGGCCGGCGAGGTGAGGTCAGGGACATGAGTTTCTTGAGCTGGAATATTTCACTAGTGCCTGAAACCATCCACTTTATCAGAAAGACTATGTAGTATGTATTAATTATCTAAAAGTCAATTAGGAAACCCTTTTTCATTCCTAAGCCATTTTTTATTCCTAAACAAGCAGCAATCACACTCCATTGATGGTACTGAGTAAAATCAATTTCAACAACAATAGTTCACACAATTTTCAAGAAGTTATGAAGGTTCTGGAAACATATTATCATGTATGAGCCATTCATTTATGGAGCATACAGAATAAATCAATACAAATCGACAAGTAAACACTCTGTCATTCATAATTTAGCAAAATGTATTTTGAATTAACACTAGCATTAATTGTAATACAGGTAGATAACAATTCACAGTGAATTTACACTGTGGAATTAACACTCAAGAAATAATCATCAGATCTCTGTTAATAAAATAAAAATTCAAGGAATCGATATAGTATAAATATTTTGTAGAAATGAGAAGATAAGTGAGAACACAAAACATCTTCCATAGAAACATTTTTCTAGGTCCAGAGATCTAATGCAAACTTTTCTTGCTCTCTATTGATCTCCATCAACACCACTCTAATATCTACTCCCAATAAAGTTTGAATTAATGATTTAAAAAATTATCCAGGGTGGCAGACCTAAACGTGGTTCTATACTATTTGTGCAAATAATGTTGGATTTTTATGTTTGTTCTACAGGGTCATATTTATTTGAATATTTTATTGAAATATTAACACTGTAAAATCATCATTTAATCTATGGTGAAAAGATGCATTATTCAATAAATGTTGTGATAATCTAGCAGCCACTTAGATGAAAATAAGAATGAATCACGTTTACAAACTTTTACTGAAATATATTCCAGCGGCATCAACTATGCAAATCAACCAAAATATATCATGAGATACTAATGGAAAATACCAATTTTGAACTGGAGTATAGGACATCTTTGTAAGCATGAAACAGAAATCAAGAACCATTTTTAAAAGACCAATAAAGGCCATTACATAAAATATCATAATTTTCTTCATCACCAAAAAAAATCACCACAAATATATAAAACATGAAGAAAATGGGGGGAAAGACTTGTGACAAATATGGCTCTGTAAGCTTTTATATTCCTAAAAATAAATAATAACAATAAAATTTATGTAAACCAATAGAAAATTAAGTAAAGGAAATGCCAGAGTTCTCTGAAATCAGAAATGATTTCAATCAACCTAAAATGTTATTACTCTCATTCATAAGAAGAAGATGAAAATGACAATAAGATACAATTTTGTAGGGAAGTTAACAAACATCAAAATGTTTGACAACTGTTGTTAAACGTGTGATGAAGTGTGAGGTAACAGGCATTTTTGTGCACTATATTGGTTACTAAGATGGTTTAACAAAAGGACCACAAAACGGAGTGTATTGAAAAGGACTGATGTTTACTTTTTTATTGTGTCACCATCCTCCCATGTCAGGGTCATGGTGCAGTTCTTCTCCATGAAGCCACTCAGGGATCCAGGTTTAATAGTCCGTGTCATTATTCTTCTACCCTCTTGGGAGAAGCCCTCCTCTGCACAGCAGAAGAAGGGTCGCTGCTACATTCCTCCTGGAATGGAGGAAGGAAAAACAAATCCAGGGCTAAGAATTTCCTTCCATTCCTGCTCAGGACTTTCACCACTCCATATCAGAAAAATGGCAAACACAGGCGTTAGAGAACCTCAGAATGATCACAGAAGAGCTGGACTGAAAATAATTGTGTATCCACCAAGGGAAGTAAAACACTCATTTTCCCTTATAGTATGGCTGAACTCTCTAATGCTAAGCCAAAGAGAAGACAGCCAACAAGTGTGATGAGTTTTCTCTCCACCTGACACTGGGGTCGAGCTGGCACCCAGGAGGCAGGGGCTCAATTTTTTGCCTGGACAGTGACCTGGAAGTCTCCTGCCTACCAGCTCCTCCATTACAAGCCTCGGGGCAGATACCTCTACTATAAACCTCAAGGAACAGGCAAGGGAAACCTAACATGAGAGAGTACAAATCTCACAAAATGCCCACAATGGCATAGAGTAGACGAAGATGAAAGGTGGCACCTACATAAACAAACAAAATTTCAAGAATGCATGTGAGGATTCAAGTACAGGTTCCATGAGAAATTTTCTAGAAATATTTTTTCTAAAAAATTATTTCAAAAGTGATATAGCATATTATATACTATTTTGTGTAAGTGTGTGTTCTCACTTTGTGTGAGAGTGTGTATATACCTCCTTAGGGAACACTGATCACGCGCAGTTTTGTAACTAATATCTTAATGGTTTTGAAAAGCATAGATTTTAAACCATAGTTCATAAAACTGTAAATAACTAAAACTTCCCTAAATACCTTCATTATTGGAAATTAGAATTCTATTTTTTGATAAGTGCTAAAGAAAACAACAATTGAAATGGCAACCTAATTAGAAAAAAAGTATGAAATTATTAAACATAAAACAATTGAGAGAGCTGTAAGAAATTAGAAAAGAAAAAACAAAACCCAGTAGACATACAGAATGACATATATAATATACACAAATGATTTGCAATCTGTATATTGCATAGAGCATATATGTCTTCCTATACAGTATTTTTGAAGTGAAAAATTAAAAGCTAATTCTTTCAAAAGACTATTAGAGGAGACACATCCCTTGAGAAAGTTAAGAATCAAGAAAAGAAAAAAAAAATCAACCTGATTTGGAATGAGAAAGATTAACCATCTAGTTATAGAAAAGATTTTTAAAAAAATGAAGGCCATTATATAAAATATTATTACAACATCACACCCACAAATGTAATATTGATTTAACAATGACTTCAAGTATATTATTTAACACAAAGACTCATTATCAAATCAGATTAACAGGAAACACAGTTTTACAAGCGTCCCGATTTACTAGCAGTTTCAAAGGCAAGGAATCAAGAGAGAGAGAGCAAAGGAGGGAGAGATCTGAGACCATCAGCTGAGCTCTCCTCTGGCCTGGATGTACAAGAGAAGTCTTTAAGCAAGTTATACATTTCATATCACTCACGAAGAGGAAGTGTAATGTACATACAGTTTCTTATATAGAAGAAAGAAATGTTTTCAGTCACAAAAACATTTTATACTCACTTGCATAATTTCTGTGAGCTCATGAGAGATATTTTCTAAAGAACCATGCCCCAAACACCCTCACAATGCAGATGTGTTTACTGTAAATAATCCCAGACAACCAGGTGTATCCTGCTTAAAGTGTTTCATGATAAGAACTCTTTTGCTTGCTAAAACTATTAACTTCTTGTCAGAAGGTCCAAGAATGAAATGTTTCCAAGGAGACCGTTCATTTGTCTTCTTGATTCCTGGGTACTTCCCACTGGGACTGGGAGAACTGCTGCTTAATTATTTCCATCCCAAAGAACCATATTTAATTGTCTCCAATTGTGTCAAAAGAATACCACCTACAATATTTTTTCTTATGACTCACACAGGCTATTTGATTTTCATGTCTCTTTATTTGAAACAAATATAGGGAAATACCTTATATGTTTGTCTTTTATGAAAATATCATGTTTTTAAAGGCCAGGTCAGTTGTACTGCAGAATCTCCCACATTCTGGATTCTGGAGTTCTCTTTTTTGCTTTCTTCTTGGTTTTTAGAAAACAGGTAAAATATTGTTGGAAAGAACACTGCATAAGTGATATTATGCAATATGATTTTTTTTTTTGCTTTGTATTCCTAACCACTTTTAATTATTAGCTATTGTTAGTAGGATGCATGGCAGATGTTAGTGGCTGGCTGATTAAACTGTAAATGACATGAATTAATCCTGTAACAGTAGATAATTCATTAATACAAAAAAATCAAAAGAACATGGATTTTACATACACCTGAATCCTCCACCAAAAGCATGATTATTTAGTTATGCATCCTTTCTTGGACAAAGAATTCTTGTTCTTGTCACTCTAAACAAATCCGATTGAGAAAGTGGTGGAAAAAGGACCTACTTAAGGTGAGTAGTAAGTATAACAAGTGTCATTCAAAGTTTGATTGGCATCTCAGAATTGTTTTAAGGAAGACAGACAAATGACTTTGTGCTTATTTCTTATCTATGTAGTTCTTTTGCTCTAAAATCTATGTAAATATTTGCATCATCTCTGATAGAACACTGTATTGATTTTCTGAGCATGTATGTGCCTAGGAGTGTCATGAATTCCTATTTTACCATCTTATCACTTCATTAAACTCTCAGATCATATTCTTGGGGAAAATTGTAGCTTAACCATTCCTCTAGATTTAAAAGCATTTCTTTGCATTTTTATTGAAATTTCATGTGTGTATTAAATTGAATGTGAGTCCCATTGCATTCTGTCCCTTTCTTTCAATGAATTCTTCAGTGTAGGGTGCTGTGATATCTTCCTATGGCTATAATTCTTATTCATCCCATTATCTTTTTCTGTAATACCAGTTGGCATTAAGATTTCATGACTTTTTACATTAATATTAAATTTTCAGTGAAAATCTTGCACATTTCACATCTATAGTTTGGGAAGTTCTTTCACTCTCAATATTTTTCAGCCCTTCTAATTTCACTGATCTATGGCCAACAAGGTCTTATGATGCTTTATGTTTTCTCAATATGAGACCAAAATTGTGATGTGTTTGATGATACCAATATTAAGTTATAATTTTCCAAGAATAAAGATAAGTGAAAAATGGTATAGGGTATACTATATAGACACTGATCATTATTATACATATAAATGACCAAAGATGATAATTAATTCAAGAAATTACATTTTTTAACCGAGTGAATTTGTATAATTGGAATATGTATTGAGTATATTTTGTTTTATTTTTGAAATGCAACTTCTGGTAGAAATATAATTTTTTTCAAGTGGTAGGAAATGAAATGCTAAATAAATTGTATTTTGATAGTTTTAGAAGAAATTATTCTTATGAGTTAAGGTCACTGAATTAAAATGTATCTTCTTACTGCTTTTAAAGAAAAGTGAATGTGATAGCCTGTGAAAACATCCCTAAAAATGTGACATCTTCATTATTTCCACATTAATACCCACTGAAAGACTTGTAATGTAGGTAGCTTTCGGAATGGAAACATCTACTGATAGGATATGGTCCTGAGGCAGTGGAGAGGGGCAGCATAAGAATGTAAAGAAAACCCACATTTTGAGAATTCAGAATGAAGAATAACTTACTACCAGAAAGGACAGCTAGAGAATTTTGGGACAGGATACCAAAAGAAAAATATCCACTTGAATCTCACAGCCCAGGACATTATTACAGTGGCTTGTGTAGTGTGAATTGCTGATAGTCAACTTCCTCAAGATTATGTCTAGGGGCATACACCCTTCGGGGGCAAGGTGAGTAAAATTATCCGATTATTTTATCATTAGCATAAATATTTTCATTCATTCCAGTCAATTTTTATTTTTCTAAAACTTATTCATCAACACAGAACTTAGCATTCAAAATTTAAGCACTAACATGAAATTTTATTTAAAAAAAGATTATAGAAGTCAGAGTTGAGTTTCAGTAATATTTGGTTTAGTCCAGTAATCTCTTCTGTTTGAATATAGTTGTCACAGGATAAAACAGGCCACACTAGTTTAAAACTAATTTTTATATATTTTTAAATATTATCTAAATTGAATTTTATTCAATTTCTACCTTTTAGATTCAAATATTCTATCAAACAAGCATTTTAAAACAAAATTTCAATTCAGACTTTTAATTTTGTGATCTGTGACAAATGTGTTAATTTGTCATATGAATAATCTCTCAAATGACACAAGGTTGTAAATCATGATACAGTGTGGTTAAGTGACAAATCTCAGCACAGTATAAATGATTAGATCCAAAAACTGGTAAGAGTTGAGAATATTTGAACAGGTTCAGTGAGTTTTACTGATAGCTTTCTTTGGGAGGTTAATGCAGAAAATAAATAAGTGAAGTCAATTTCTGACTTTACAGTTGAAGTACATCAATACATTTTCACATTTTATTACTATGTGACTAAAGAAAAGCACCATATGATCCCTCCTCTTCAGAGTTAAAGTCAGGAGGAAAATTATCTTCCCTAAATAACTTATTATGATTCTGCTTCTTATAACTAAATGTATCTCTCTTTTTTGTGGTGGTTGCCAGGAAACTTAAATCCATGGTATATTTACATATATATATATATAATTTTACCAAACTAGCCTGTGTATTATATAACATTTTATAAAGTGTTATATAGCTATGATAGGAATTGTTTATGTTTATATTTAATTGATGTATTTTATTTGCTATTTCTTGCCACATTTGTACATAAATGAGTTAAAATGTATTTATTTCCTAGGACAAAAGAATGTTTATTAACAATAAACCTTATAACTTGTAATCTAAAGCTTCTGTCTTTCTGTTCTCAAAAAAAAAAAAAAGTAAATAAATTACCTGGCTTAGTATTATAACCTATTCAGTCACAGGCAAGCAAACAGACTAACTCTGTAGATGGGGAAATAGAATGTCTATACCATATATTGAAATATATTTTGACCACAATTTTTAACAACACTAGAAAAACTGTTTTATGAAAAACAAGAATATGAGATTTTTGGCCAACATCAAGGAGAGAAAAATGGGAAAACTATGGCCCCACTCTCAATTCTGCAGTTTAAGTACTATTTATAGCCTTGTTTTTATCAACCTGAATTGTAATTTCTAATCTAAAGGATAATTGGCTAATAATTAATTCTGAGTTATTATTACATTTCTGGTTTTCATAAACTGCTATTTGATTTCTCATTGGGAAAATAAAATAATTTTAGCCTTAAAGAATGATAAATGAGCTGCATATGAAATAATAAACTGGATAGGAAACATAAGCATGAATCTATTATTTTACTCTGGAAAAGGGTTAGTGCTAAAGCCTCTGAGAGAAAACACTGGGTCTGAACGTAGAAATATCAAAGTCATAGTAGGAACATCCAGCAGCCAGTGGAGATCTAAATATGACACTGAGTATAATAAAGTGGTGGCTTCTTGGGTCTTTATTGGCACAGAGTTCACAGGCCCTGCTGACCCTTTTTGTAGTCTGGAATCACTCCTTTCCCAAGCATAAAGAACTGTCCCAGATGTGAGAAGTCATGGAAATGCTTACTTATTTTTCATTGCTCAGTCTCAGGGACAAAGTTTGTTGCTTTCTAGCTGCCATCTGGAGGAATCCTTTTGTAAGCCTTTCTGTTCTGGCCATTTAATTTTCTCAGATGTATAGTATGGCACCACTGACATGGACGGAGTATCAGGTGTTACTGAGGCAGTCAGTAGTACCAATTTTCCATTAGTGGTGGTCTTGGCTGCTCTTTCTGACAGGATGTTTCCTCTAATAATAGAGATCTCTACCTTTTGAGTTCCCCTGCAATGACTAACCACTGTTTCTTTTGGGATTTGGACAATATCTTAAAAATTAAATATCTCATAATGATACTTTTGGGGAATTCCTTGGGTGTTAGTAGTCCCTCTTTTTTAACATATGCAGCATGAGCATAGGGTACCAAGAATTCATATTTAGAATCAGTAAATATGTTGACTCTTCAGTCTTTTCTCTGTTGGAGGGCCCTAGTTGAAACCATTAATTTCACTTTTTGAGCAGAAGTCTAGGGAGGTAAAACTTTGGCATCAATAACATCTTGGTAACCTTGTGTCTTTGGTCTATAAACCACTTAACATTGGGATTAGGCAGGGGTTCCTCTTTAATGTCGGGCCTGCTAGAGTAGTTCTGTTCCACAGTTTCTACATGGGAGCAGATGAATTAGGGATGTTTCTTGGGTTGCGGGGTTTAGCAACAGAGTAGTGTGGTTTAAAACTTGACATACTTTAAGGGTAATGTCTGGGATGTCAAGAAGAAGGATATAAAATTTAAGTGACTGGCCCCCTCTTAGCCACTGATGTTCTTTTGCCTGCAGTACCCAACACCCCATGCTGGGAAGGGAGGTCATTACATCTAATTGTTGTCCCAGGGTAAACGTACTAGCTTATTCCACCTCTAAAACAGTGGCAGCCAAAGCTTGCAAGCACATTGGCCATCTGGCTGCCACCTGGTCTGTTTCGAGAAAGAAGCCATTGGTCTAGAAATATCATTGAGCCTTTTTGTTTCAACACCTGTAGTTGTCCCTTGATTTTAACCACATAGAAGGTGAAAGGTTTTTCTAAGTTTGGGAGTCCCAAAGTAGAGGCCATTCTCAGTTTTTCTTTTAAGCTTATCAATACCTATTGGCAGATTTTATCCCAATTCAAAGGCCTGTGATCATTCCCTCTTAGAGATTCAAAGAGTGGTTTTGCTAGGATGCCAAACCTAGAAATCCAAATTCAACAGAATTCTGCCATTCCCAAGAGGTTCTTACTGTTTCTTAGTCTGGGTGATCTGGAGTGCCAAAATGGTCTCTTTATTCCTGGGCTAGGATTCTTGTTCAGAGTGAACATGTATCCCAATTAGGTAACCTTTTGAACAGAAATTTAGACCTTGTGGATGTATACCCAATACTCTCCTTTTCCCCCAAAAAAGAAGGCATTGTATTCTTATCAGTATCTTCCCTAGTAGGACTAGAAATTAATATGTTATCCACATATTATAAGAGGGATAATTTGTGAACAGTAGTTCCCTTAATTCTTTTGCCAATGCATTCTTAAAGAGATGAGACTTGTTGCTAAATCCTTGGGAGAGGATATTCCAGGTCGTGGTGGCAGGAGTTGGGCACTGCTGTAAAGATATCTGAAAATGTGAAAGTGACTTTGGAACTGGGTAATGGGTAGAGGTTAGAAAAGTTTGAAGGACTCGGATGAAGACAGGAAGATGTGGGAAAGTTGGGAACTTCCTAGAGACTTGTTGAATGGTTGTGACCAAAATGCTGATAGTAATATGGACAATGGAATCAGAATTAGATTATCTCAGATGGAGATGAGGTACTTACTGGGAATTGGAGTAAAGATCACTCCTGTTATGCAAAGAGACTGGCAGCATTTTGCCCCTGCCTTAGACCTGTAGAACTTTGAACTTGAAAGAGATAATTTAAGACATCTGGTGAAAGAAATTTCTCAACAACAAGGTGTTCAAGATTTGGCCTGGCTGCTCCTAGCTGCATACAGTTGTATGTATTAATAAAAGGGATGGTCTGAAATTAGAAGTTATGTTTAAAACAGGAGCAGAGCACAAAAGCTCCAAAAATTTGAAGCCTAACCATGTGGTAGAAAAGAAAAACCCATTTCCTGGGGAGAAATTCAAGCCCATCGCAGAAATTTGCATAAGTAAAGAAAAGCTGAATGTTATTCCCCAAGACAAGGGTGAAAATATCTCCAGGGAACGTCAGAGATTATCACAGGAGCCCCTGCCATCACAGACCCCGAGGTCGGAGAGGAGAAAATGGTCTCATGGGCAGGGCTCAGGGCCCTGATGCTCTGTGTAGACTCAGGACACTGCACCCTGCATCCCAGCCATTCTAGCTCCAGCCATGGCTAAAAAGGACCAAGGTACAGCTCAGGCCATGGCTTCAAAGGGTGCAAGCCCCAAGCCTTGGTGGTTTCCACATGGACCTATTGCCCTTTGCTTTGGCCAGTTTCTCACATGTGGAACAGGAACGTTTTACCCGATGTCTGTACCCCCAATGCCTTCTGGTGTTGGGTCTGCAAGTATGCAGAAGGCAAGACTTTGGGAGTCTCCACCTAGTTATACATTGGGAGTCTCCACCTGGATTTCAGAGGATGTATGAAAAAACCTGGATTTGCAGGCAGAAGTTGACTGCACGGGTGAAGCCCTCATGGAGAACCTCTGCTAGAGCAGGGCAGAGGGGAAATGTGGGGTTCAAGTCCCCACACAGAATCCTCACTGCGGCACTCCTAGTGAAGCTGTGAGAAGAAGGCCGCCATCCTCTAGACCCCATAATGGTAGAGCTACCCACAGCCTGCATTGTGTGCCGGAAAAGCCAGAGCGCTCAATGCCAGCCTGTGTAAGTAGCCACTGGGGATCTACCCTGTAGAGCCACAGGGCTGGAGCTGCTCAGGGCCATGGGAACCTCCCCATGCGTCACCATGCCTTGGTTGTTGAAACATGGAGTCGAAGGAGGGCATTTTGGAGTTTTAAGATTTATTGAGTACCCTGCTGGATTTGAGATTTGCCTGGGGCCTATGGCCCTTTGTTTTGGCCAATTTCTCAGATGTGTAAAGGAAATATTTTACCAAATGCCTGCACCCCCACTGTATCTTTGAAGTAACTAACTTACTTTTGATTTTACAGGTTAATAGGTGGGAAAGAATTTCCTTGTCTCAGATGAGACTTTGGACTTGGACTTCTGGGTTAATTCTGCAGTGAATTAAGACTTTGGAGGACTGTTTGGAAGGCATGATTGTGTTTTGAAATGTGAAAAGGACATGATATTTCAGAGGGGTCAGTGGTAGAACGGCATAGTTTGGCTCTGTGTCCCCACCCAAAACTTATCTTGAATTGTAATCCCCACATGTAGGGGTAGGGACCTGGCAGGAGGTGATTGAATAATGGGGTCAGATTTCCCCCATGCTATTCTCATGATAATGAGTAAGTTCTCATGAGATCTGGTTGTTTCAAAGTGTGTGGTACTTCCCCCTTTGCTCGCTGTCTCTCTCTTCTGCTGCTGCTGCCATGGTAAGAAATGCTTTCTTCCCCTTCACCTTCCTCTAGGATTGTAAGTTTCCTGAGGCCTTCCAGTGGTGAGTCCTGTTAATCCTGCAGAAATGTGAGTCATTTAAGCCTCTTTTCTTCATAAATCACCCCATCTCAGGTATTTCCCTATAGCAGGGTGAAAACGGACAAATATACATATTTAATTTTTTCTTACTGAAGTCTTGCCCTATAATATACACTTTTCTTTCCAGGTTTTTTTCTTAGAGGATGATCTACTAGATCTCATAATTTCTCTATTTCCTTATCAAAGAGGACATTCCTCTTTTCTTATCAAAAATCAGGAAGCATCTCTTTTCTGCATTAGGCAGAGTTTACCACAGCTTTGGGGTATTTCTCTTACTCCTATGGATTATTTCTGTACGTCTACCTCAGACCCTCTATCAATTCCTACAAACCTTGCTTCCTGGTACCCTGTCAGCAATTCTGCAAAAAGCTGCTAAACTCAAACTTTTTCCATTTTTTTCTGAGTCTTCTCTGCAGCAGATCTCTGAGCCTCTATATTTCTATGCCTTAATCTTAAAATAGCATAAATATACAGCTGAGTAATAGCAGACAGTAGATATTTCAAGAAGAATAAGCATTCCCTAAGATTGCTGTTTGATGTGCAAGAGCGTCATCCAGATGGTCTCTGTCCTTGGCTGTTTGTTTTAATATTTTATCATTTACTTCTAGGATGTAAAATGCCAGTTAAACAAATACTTTGATAGTACAAAACTAGTGGGCTGTCATGTAGAATGGTAGCAAAAGTATTTGTAATGCTATTTGAAAACGAAAATGAAAGGCCAAATAAGAAATAAAAAATGTAATAGGAAAGAAGTGTCTAATCTTATATAGATAGCATATGTATTTAAGAAAGAAGTATGTGCAGTGTTTAAGAAAGTAGACTCTGAAGTGAAATAGACCTAGGGTCTAGTCAGTGAAAGATCGCTATTACCTTTGTGACCTTGGTCAACTATTGTTTACTAGGATTCAGTATTCTCTTTTTTAAATGGCAATGTGAGCAAGCTATGATGGAGAAAGTGTGAGTTACTTAAGAAATATTAGTTACTATTTTAATTGTCATCATCATCATCATTATCATTGTGTGAAATGGCCTGAAATTAAAAGTAGTTTATTTAATAAAAGGAAATAAAACTGGGATTAATACTTAATCACAGCCACAATACGAGCTATGCGACTCAGTAGCTACAAAGGTAAACCAAACTTACATTATCAGAAAAAATATATAGCTACTTCAAGGTTAGTAAACAACCTTGGGTAGGTCATGGTTCAGTACTTCTCACACTTAAAAATATATATGAATCACCAGAAGTCTTAGTAATTCAGTTGATTTGACAGATCTGGGTGAAATCTGAGATTTTGCATTTCAAAATTTTTGGTGATGATACTGCTGCTGGATGTCATCATTAGCAAGAGCCTAGAAAACATCTTGAGTGTAAATTTCATGATAGGCAACTCATTTGAAGAGTATTTACAAATTAGACATTATTTCATTTTATTTTATTTTTTGACATTATTTTAAAGAAAATGATCAAGAAGTTGAAAGAGTAGAAAATTGAAAATTGTTCAAATGACAGGATAAATAGAGGGAACTGAACATTATAGCATAGAAGGTAATTTAGCCTCCTTAAGTTACATTAAAAGCATTAAAATAATTTATTAAAAAGTTAATTTTATGTTATTATTTAAGAAATTTCTGTATTTTTCCTTGTCTCCATTGTATTAGAGAAACAAGCAACTTACAGGCATTTAAAGATACTATTATTTTTACTTTATTTTTATGGTTGCAAATGCAGAATGTATAGGTTTGTTGCATAGATATACATGTGCCAGTGGTTTGTGCACCTACCGACCCGTCATCTACGTTTTAAGCTCCACATGCATTATCTGTTTGTCCTAATCCTCTCCCTCCCCTCACTCCCAGTCCCAGACTGACTTGAATGTGTGCTGTTAACCTTCCTTTATCCATGTGTTCTCATTGTTCAATTCCCACTTACAAGTGAGAACATGTGGGCTTTGATTTTCTGTTCCCATGTTAGTTTGCTGAGGATGATGGGACTTTCAGCTTCATCCCTGTCCCTGCAAAAGACATGATCTCATTCATTTTTATGGCTGCATAGTATTCCATGGTATATATGTGCCACATTTTCTTTGTCCGGTCTATCATTGATGGCATTTGGGTTGGTTCCAGGTCTTTGCTATTGTAAACAGTGCCACAATAAACATACCTGTGCTTGTGTCTTTATAGTAGAATTATTTATATTACTTTGGGTATATACCCAGTAATAGGATTGCTGGGTCAAACGGAATTTCTGCCTCTAGATCCTTGAGGAATTGCCACACTGTTGTCCACAATGGTTGAACTAATTTATACTCCAACCAAGAGTGTAAAAGCATTCCTATTTCTCCATGGCCTCAACAGCATCTGTTGTTCCCTGAGTTTCTAATAATTACTATTCTGACTGGCATGAGATGGTATCTCATTGTGGTTTCGATTTGCATTTCTCTAATAATCAGTGATATTGAGCTCTTTTATATATGTTTGTTGGCCCCATAAATGTCTTCTTTTGAGAAGTGTCTGTTCATATCCTTGGCCCATTTTTTAATGAGGATGTTTGCTTTTTTCTTGTGAATTTAAGTTCCTTGTAGACTGTGGGTATCAGACCTTTGTCAAATGGGTAGATTGAAAAAATTTTCTCCCATTATTTAGGTCGTCTGTTCACTCTGAGGATAGTTTATTTTGCTGTGCAGAAACTCTTTAGCTTAATTAGATCCCATTTGTCAATTTTGGCTTTTGTTGCAATTGCTTTTGGCATTTTCATCATAAAGTCTTTGCCTATATCTATGTCCTGAATGGTATTGCTTAGGTTTTCTTCTAGGGCTCTTATGATTTTGGGTTTTACATTTAAGTCTTTAATCTATCTTCAGTTAATTTTGCACAAGGTATAAAGAAGGGTTCTAGTTTCAGTTTTCTACATACGGCTAGCCAGTTTTCCAAGTAGCATTTACCATCCCCATTGTTTGTTTTTGTCTGGCTTGTCAAAAATCAAATGGTTGTAGGTTTGTGGTGTTATTTCTGGGATCTCCATTCTGTTTCATTAGTCTATATGTCTGTTTTGATACCAGTACCATGCTGCTTTTGTTACTGTTGACTTTTAGCATAGTTTGAACTCAGGTAACGTGATGCCTTCAGCTTTGTTCTTTTTGATTATGATTGCCTTGGTTATATGGGCTCCTTTCTGGTTCTAAATGAAATTTAAAGTATTTTTTTTTCTAATTCTGTGAAGAATGTCAATGGTAGTTTGATAGGAATGGTATTGAATCTATAAATTTCCTTCACAAAATTTTTTCACAATATTGATTCTTCCTTTCCATATGGGTGGAAAATTTTTTCGTTTGTGTCCTTTTTTATTTCCTTGACCAGTGACTTGTAGTTCTCCTTGAAGAAGTCCTTCACATCCTTTTTTAGTTCTATTTAGTATTTTATTCTCTTTATAGCAAGCACAAATGAGAGTTTATTCATGATTTGGCTTTCGGCTTATCTATTGTTGGTGTATAGGAATGCTGGATAAATTCCTGGACACATACACCCTCCCAAGACTAAACGAGGAAGAAGTCACATGACTGAATAGACCAATAACAAGTTCTGAAATTAGGGCAGTAATCAATAGCAAAACCAAAAACAAACACACAAACAAAAAAAACAGGACCAGACAGATTCACAGATTCACGGTCGAATTCTACAAAGAGGAGCTGGTACCATTCCTTTCAAAACTATTCCAAACAATTGAAAAGGAGGGACTCTTCTCTAACTCATTTTATGAAGCCAGCATCATCCTGATACTAAATTAGGCAGAGACACAACAACAACAACAAAAAATTTCAGACCAATATCTCTAAGAAACATCAATGTGAAAATCATCAATAAAATACTGGCAAACTGAATCCAGCAGCACATCAAGAAGCTTATCCACCATGATCAAATCAGTTTCATCCCTGGGATGCAAGGCTGGTTCAGCATATGCAAATCAATAAATAATCCATCACATAAACAGAATCAATGACAAGAAACACATGATTATTTCAATAGATGCAGAAAAGGCCTTTGATAAAATTTAACTTCCCTTTGTGTTAAGAACTCAATAAACTACATATTGATGGAACATATCTCAAAATAATAAGAACTATTTGTGAGAAACCCAGAGCCAATATCACTGAATATGCAAAAGCTGGAAGCATTGCTTTGAAAACTGGCATAAGACTTCTAGTCAACACAGTATATTGGAAGTTCTGGCCAGTGCAGACAGGCAAGGTATTGACTAGGTATTGATGGAACTAGGTATTGATGGAACTAGGTATTGGTGGAACATATCTCAAGATAATAAGAGCTATTTATGAGAAACCCACAGCCAATATTATACTGAATATGCAAAATCTGGAAGCATTCTTTGAAAGGACCACTCCTATTCAGCATAGTATACTGGAAGCTCTGGCCAGCTCAGACAGGCAAGAGAAAGAAATAAAAGGTATTCAAACAGGACGACAGGAAATCAAACTGTTTCTGCTTGCAGATGACATGGTTCTAAATGGAGATTTAGAAAACCCCATCATCTGAGCCCCAAAACTCCTTAAGCTGATAAGGAACTTCAGCAAAGTCTCAGGATACTAATTTATTATACTTATAAAATGTTACATATATGAATGTGCCACAAAACATTTATTATATGCTCAGTCATGCTAATGTCCATTTGGTAAAGGCCTAAAACTAATTTAAAAATGTATTAAACAATCTAGTATATATGAGTCATTATGCTTAAGCCTAGAAAGTTGATAATAATGCAATTGAAAAGCTCACATTGAAAAGTGTCTGTTCATATCCTTTGCCCACTTTTGAA
>CAUYQU010072240.1:0-40329 GCA_963574635.1 Cheracebus regulus
TTACATAGTTTTTATATGATTATAGATACATAAAAAAGGAATATTTGATTAATGAAATCTGATTGTCTAAAAATTGTCCTGACCTCCAAGCCCTAGGGCTCCTCCCGACCCCTGTGGGAACCCACCACGTAACCACGAAGGGCCCGACTCATCGAGCATTACAGCTTGGGGAAGAAACACCAAACATGAAGGGCTGTCCCTAAAATGCAGGATGCAAGGGCCTCGAGCTGGAGGGAAATCAGGCAGCACCTCACGGAATCCAGGGGCACAGAGAGTCAGTTTCAATTAGAATTTAAAACATCCACTTCATGCCGCAACTCTCCAGGCCACCGGCAAGGTGACAGGACCACACTTTGTACAGGATACAAACATATTCCCAATGGTGGAAAAAACGACTCCATAGCCCGTCTACACTGAGGAGCTGCACCTGTGCCCTGTGTAGCTGGGTGCAATTCTCTATTGTCAGAGAATCCACTTTAAGTTGTTCCTCAGCAAATTCTCCCAAAGAACTGCTTTCTTTCCTCAATTCCAGGCCTAGCAAGTCTAGAAAGCAAACACAAGTATATAAAATGTTGTTGGTTGACTTTATATTTAATTATTTAAAAGCAAACAGAGGAAATTAAAATCAGGCGGGGCGTGGTGGCTCATGCCTATAATGCCAGCACTCCAGGAGGCAGAAGCAGGCTGATCACGAGGTCAGGAGTTCGAGACCAGCCTGACCAATATGGTGAAACCCCATCTCTACTAAAAATACGTAAATTAGCCAGGTGTGGTGGCACATGCCTACAATCCCAGCTACCCAGGAAGCTGAGGCAGGAGAATCGCTTGAACCCAGGAGGCAGAGGTTGCAGTGAGCCGAGATCACACCACTGCACTCCAGCCTGGTGACAGAACGAGACTCCGTCCCCCAAAAAAATATGCTAAAAAAATAAATTAATTAAATTAAAATCAAACACATGCAAAAAATTCTATGGAGACTTGCACACAATTCCAGTTCTTGAAATCATTCATAATGCAAAGCTAACGACATAAAGATGTGGCTGAAAGGATCTGCACTGCACTGTGTTTATGGCACTAAATTTTTAATGTTCTAAATATTTCCAATAGCGATAATATAAGTTATTAAAGATTACAGATTAAATGGAGGGGAAAATTCACAATGCAAATTACGTGTGCAATAGCAGTCAATTTGCTTGTTTATATAACATACTAGAAGGAAATTTACCAAAATCTTTGCAAGAAGCTATCTCTAGGTAGCAGCATTACAAATTACTTTTTCTATGTCACTTTACAGCTTCCTATATTTTCTGTAACAGAATACATTACCTTGAAATCAAGAAAATAATTATAAATTTTAAAATTAAGTTACAGATTTGAGTTTAAACATGAGAAAGAGCTGCTGTGGTGGAATCCTCAGCCCCTGAGATCGAGAGCACAGGCTCATGTGCAGCCTGGCCATGGGATGAACTACGTTGCTGTGGGAACACCTCTCTGGGAAAGGGAAACTGTGAGTTATTTGAAATGTCAGACATCACTGTCCTGTTACTCCATCCTCACATTGCTATAAAGAGCTACCTGAAACTGGGTAATTTGTAAAGAAAAGAGGTTTAATTGGCTCACAGTTCTGCCGGCTGTACAGGAAGCATGGCTGCAGGGAGGCCTCAGGAAACTTACGATCATGGTGGAAAGTGAAGGGAAAGCAGGTACATCTTACACGGCCAGAGCAGGAGGAAGAGGGAGAAGGCGGCGGTGTTACACACTTTTAAACAATTAGATCTCATGAGAACTCACTCACTGTCATGAGAACAGCACCAAAGGGGACATCTGCCCCCATGACCCAATCACCTCCCACCAGGCTCCGCCTCCAATGCTGGAGATTACAATTCAACCTGAGATTTGGGTGGGAACCCACATCCAAACCATATCGTTACTAATCCCTGCTCACCTGTCCTCCAGATTCTGAGTTCCTAAATGTATCCTCCTTCTACAGGAAAGGGGAGCTCTGGTCCTGATTTGGTTTCCTCCTCCCTTTGCTGGTGGAAGCTGGGTTTCGATTAGAAACTTCTCCTGGCACGCTAAGGTCTACTCACAGCAAATGTAAAGTCCTGGAGGTCAATGACCCTGATGACTGCCTTTCCTGACCTTGCACTGTTTCTGGTTAGTTCAATTTAATACAAAGTGAAAAAAGTTTGATGATGGCCTCTGGCTGACTGCTGGAACCCACCACGCACAGGAATTCATCACTGAGTGACAGCAGTGACACTTCCCTCCTCACATGTGACCACTCAGCGAGGTGCCTCATCTCCAGGTTGACAGTTCCTGGCTGACTCGGATCTGCCGCCTGGAAGAGCATCTGTAATTCTGTCTTGTGGAACAGAAAACAATGTGCAGAATAAATTCTTTAAAACAGAAGTACAAAGTACGTGGAGGTACATTTATACATTTATCATATTCCACATTCTCAACTTCGTTTGCTTTTTCCTCCTCTTCCATGGATGTTCCTACTTCTGCATCATGATGAGAGTGTTTTAATTTTTATAACCAAAGAGTACACTTTAGTATCTCATTTTAAATGAGGGTGTTGCATACTTTTACTTCTTCTTCCAAAAAACAATTACAGAAATTTCTTCAAGTTCTAAGAAAAATCCTGTGTCTTTCCTTTCCCCAGTATGTTCCTTATACCCATAGGAGTCCTCAAATACTGCCTAAGACATCCCCTCTTGAGAAGGCCTCAGCCAGCCAGCTGTTCCCGGTGCTCCTGCCCCCACGCTCACTGATGGGGGTCCCCACAGAGTGGCTCCATGGGCAGAGGGCCTCTGCTTCACACTTTGCTGCACCCTCAGGGCCAGAGGGCTGCTTGCATGGAATAGCTACTCAACACATTTAGTTGAATGAGCAAGCAAATGAATGAACAAAATATTGTTTAAAGCACCCCCTTCACACCAAAACTATAATGCAATTTTCTGATGTCTTAAATCAAATTCTCAAGTAGCAATTAACATAACAAGAACTCACCTTTTTGTTCACTGATAATGTGCTATCACTTTTACTTCTCTTTATAGCTTCCTGTTGGGTGTCCACTTTAGAAGATCTACATAGGGGTTTTCCATCATTTTGAGCTGAAAACTCTATGTTAACTCCGTCAAAATAAAACTGAAAAAAAAAAAAAGCTGTTTTTACTAACAAGGACATTTGCACATTTCATTTTTAGACAGTGTTGGAGTCCCAATACAGTCATTCAACTTTCATTAAAATTTTATTGTGTAGGATTAAAATTTTTCTATAACAATATAATTATGTTCAAAATGATTTCTTATACATGAAATGCTGATTTCATTAGTAACTCATTTCTTTGACTATATTCACATTGTGGAAATTTTCTGAGGCTGCCAAAGTTGTTTTATTGCAAACTATAACTGTAACTGTCCCATAGGTTCCTCCTGCTCACTGCACAAAGACCGTGGCATTGCAATAAAAACAGAGTTTAATTGACCAAGGTCCCTGACACCATGTGACAGACAGAGTTATTACTCAAATTAATCTCACGGAAAGCTCAGAAGTTAGGGGTTTTTCAAAGGTAATTTGGTGGGAAGGGGTAGGGATAGCTAAGCAATGGGAGTTCACTGCTGATTATGGGGTGCAGTCATAGGGGTGTGGGAAAGGGTCCTCTTGTGCACTGAGTCACTTCTGGGTGGGGCCACTGGAGCCGTTGCTGGGTCCAGGCTCTGATCCAGGTGGAGCCAGATGGAGGTATCTGTGTCAGACAGGCAGAAAAACCTGAAATGATATCTCAAAAGGACAATCTCAGGTTCTTACAACAGTGATATTACCTGCAGGAGTGATTGGGGAAGTCGCTATCTAGTGGCCTCCAGAACCATTCATGTCTATACCTTAGCAGAATTCAGGCTCCTCTCCCCTAGCCTGGTGGTCTCTCATTAGCTTTACAAAGGTGGTTGAGCTTTAGGGAAGGGCGATGATCATTTCAAGTATAAACTAAATGTCTCCCAAAACTAGCCCAGACTAAGCTCAGGAATAATTAAGGCAGCATGAAAGCTAAAGGCCAGAAGTGGGGCTGGCCAGATCAAGATCTCCCCCAGCCACAGTTTTCTCACTGATGTGATTTTTGCCAAGGTGGTTTCATAAACTCAAGTATGTGCTCAGGACCATCACAGGACCTGTGACTTCTAACCTCCAAGATTGTACCTTACCTCTGACCACTCCCAGTGTTTTTTTCTACAATGATGCCAGTTTTCTTGGAAATGACCATCGCTCCTTTCTCCTGAAGCTCCATTTTCCTGTGGCCAGAGGTGAAAACAAGAAAAGAGAAAGGAGGAGTTAGGAAGACCTGGACCTGGGAGGGGAGCCAGCGTTAGGAAAATCAGGTGTTCCTGCCGGAAGAGGAAGCGGTGGTATTAAAGAGACTGATGATCGTTTGGATATGAGAGCAAGAAAAGAAAATGAAATGCAACGAACTTGTGAGAGTTGACAAGAGAGTCGCTGACCCTGGTTGAAAAGAATGAGCAGTCCTTCCAGCTCACTCTAAGTACCTCATAACTGGGTGTTAGTCCAAACTGCACCATTTTGTAAGCTCTTAGTTAAAATGAAACATTTCACAGGGATTTGGGCTATGAGAAGCATCCTGCCTAACCGCTTGACCACAAGGTGGACAGAAACCCCGCTGAAGAAACAGCATGCTTCTTATTATATTCTTCCAGGAGAATGTGCAAGGAGCACCACATTCAGCCCGAACAAGGCACAGAACTTCCTCATCACAGGAGCATCTGATCAATATCCTGCCGGGCAGTCAGCCATTCTGCCCATACCCCTCCCGCCCACACCTATAAATTGCCCCAGCCTGTAAGCAGTGGTGGGCACTGGCCTCAGGTGGTCGCCCACTTCTGCAGGTTTTATGCTGGACATAAATCCTGCATTTGCTGGCAAGCCACCCTCTTTCTCTGTGTGTGTCTTTCTTTAACCCTCGCCTTTCCTTTAAAACTTAACACTGAGCACACGCAGTGGGTGATCCCCTCTGCCCAGCTGGACTTCCCTGCCCGGAGCCTCCCCCATGCCTCAGCCCCTTAGCTGACTTCTCTTCATTCTCCTCCCTCCCTGACAGTACTCCCACCCAACCCCACTGCGGACGCACCTTCTAGCTAATTGTGTCATATTCATTTCTACATCGGTCTTCCCCACTAGAACATAAGCCCCTCCTTTTTTTTGAGACAGAGTCTCCCTCTGTCGCCAGGTACCAGGCTGGAGTGCAGTGGCACAACCTTGGCTTGCTGCAACCTCCGCCTCCTGGGTTCAAGCAATTCTCCTGCCTCAGCCTCCCGAGTAGCTGGGACTATAGGCACAGGCCACCATGCCCAGCAATTTTTTTTATATTTTTTAGTAGAGACAGGGTTTCAACATGTTGGCTAGGATGGTCTCAATCTCTTGACCTCGTGATCCACCCTCCTCAGTCTCCCAAAGTTCTGGGATGACAGGCATGAGCCACCGTGCCCGGCCTACATAAGCCCCTTAAAGTCAGAATGCACTATCGTCAGAGGTGTTTGAACCAAAGCAATTCCTATCTTGAATAGGGGCTGGGGAAAATAAGGCTGAGACCTACTGGACTGCATTCTGAGACAGTTAGGCATTGTTAATCACAGGCTGGAATGGGAGGTCAGCACAAGGTACAGGCCATAATGACCTTGATAATGAATGTGGCAAAGAAGCTGTCTGAAACCTACCAAAACCAAGAGGGTGACAAGTGACCTCTGCTCATCCTCACTGTTTGTTATAATGCGTTAGCATGCTAAAAGACACTCCCACCAGCGCCATGACAGTTTACAAATGCCATGGAAACATCAGAAAGTTACCCCATAAGGTCTAAAAAGGGGAGTAACCCTCAGTTCCAGGAATTGTCCTCCCCTTTTTCAGAAAAATAATGAACAATCCACCTTTTATTTGGCATATAATCAAGAAATAACTATAAAAATAGCCACCTAGCAGCCCTTGGAGCTGCTATGCCTATGGAACAGCCATTCTTTACCCCTTCACTTTCTTAATAAAGTTGCTTTCACTTTACCCTATGAATTCATCCTGAATTCTTTTCTGCTTGAGGTCCAAGAGCCCTTTCTTGGGGTCTGGATCAGGACCCCTCTCTGGTAACACTATAAGCATTATAAGAATTTGTATTCTCAGTATAAAATGAGTCACACATGTGTTCTAAATTTGTTGAATAAATGAGAAAAGAACTTAACATTGTCCAAAAGGCAAAGCTAAAGAGGTCTGATCTTGGCCCTCAGTAACCAGGAGTTCATCTCCCAGGCTTGGCAAAGGTCTTTGTTTGCCTGGGGACCCTCAGCCAGACAGACAGTAATAATGTGGTTTAGTGGGGGGGCTTTGGTCCTGCAGCTTTAGCTCAGCCTCCAGAGCAGCTGGAGACCAAGCACAGCCTCACAGGTGGCCGGTCATGCCTGGGTGAGGAACCCCAACAAAGACTCTGGACAGGGAGACCCAGGTGAGCTTCCTGGGGTGGCAGTGGTCTCGGCACCATCATCCATCGGTACTGAAAAAGTAACACTGTCCTGACTCACAGCAAAAGAACCATAGGAGCCCCATGCTTACAATGTTCCTGGGCTCCATCCCATGCGCCTCTCCCCTTGGCTGATCTCAACCTGTATCTTTTCAGTATAAAAAAATATATAGCTATGAATGTAACCGCTTCCTGTGAGTTCTGTGAGTCCTTCTAGAGAATTATCAAACCTGAAAGTGGTCTTGGGGACTCCCAAACTTTAAGTTGGTGTCCGACAGAAGGTGGTCTTGTGCACACTGTACTGGCTGCCTAGACTTCAGAGTGGGCTAACTTCCCTATAAGTAGCAGGAGACTCTAAGTCTGAGTATTCATTCAGTCTTTAGAAATAACCATCTTGCTGACTATGGTAAGATATAACAGGTAAACTGGAAAGGAAAAATGCAGAGAATGAAATTTATGTAGCTGAGCCTGGTGGCACACACCTGTAGTCTTAACTATGCAGGAGGCTGAGGCAGGAAGATCCCCTGAGCCCGGGAGCTGGAGATTAGAGATTACAGTGAAGGGCAATCATGCCACTGCACTCCAGCCTGGGCAACAGAACAAGACCCTGTCTCAAAAACAAACCCTTAAATGTATATGTGGGTTTAAGTAATAATTCAGTTTTCATTTAAAGTTAGGTATACATGTGTAAATAAGATATATACCATAAAAATTGAAATGAACACAGAGAAGTTTCCTAAACAAGCAGAGTACTGAAGAAATAGTAGTGATGATTGAAATAGTCTCTAGGAGTGATAAGATTTAATAAATCAAGATTCCCCAGGGAGAAGCTCAAATACTGTAAAAGAGATGGACTGAAAAACAATTCAGTGTCTTTCAGAAGTAAAGAAGATAAATCAAAGTATTTTAAAAGGGGCAGAAGTTTTTTCCTAAGGGAAATTATGTAATTATTGATGTTTACATACAAGTTGAGCTAAAATATTTATGATTTAGGAAGTTATTGGTATAAACTAAAATCTGAAATTAAGAGGTCATTTTTACGGTCTGTTAAAGTTTTTAGCGCGTTGCAAGGAAGACAGTTCAATCCATTTCTTTCCTGCATTCGTGAAACTTTAATCTCTAAAGAGTTGAATTTGCTGCCAGGTTTTCTGAGGGTCATTGTGTGCCTGACAACATTCATCCAAATGAGACGAACTATACCACCCACAGGTGAGTGTTGTGCCCGCCCCTCTTGTCCCCTGGGAGCCATGTCATAACGAGCATGCAACTGGAGATCCTCGTTCATAGGAAGTGTCATTGTGCAGAGACTAGCTGGAACATTTCCACAATCCCAGATGCTCGGAGGTCTCTCCAAATTCGCCTCCTTAGGAAACAAAGAGGCAGGCAAACTCGTATGACATAGAATTGGGATGATCTGTGAGCTGGTAGTCCAGTTTTTAAAAATACCAGAATAATGAAAGCAAGAAGAATGCAGTCAAAAGACCTCGATATCATACAAATTCACAGCCCTGTGGGACCTGAAAAGGAGCAGAGCCTGACCCATTAGGCATAGGACTACAGGGAAGCTGTGGACCCAGTTCTGGTTGAAATCTGGGCTGGGAGGATTCTGGTCCCACCACTTACCTGACTGTGACCTTCAGCAAATTACCTAACCTTACCATGCCTCCATTTCTTTATTCATAAAATAGAGCTTAACATTGTACCTACTTCATCTCACTATTGTGCAGTTCATTGGAACAACTTAGGCCAGCACTAACAATGACATTATATAACGTAGTATACTTTACTAATAACAATGATTACAACCTTAAAGCCTTAAACTTGGATTTCGTAATTGAAGTCATCAAAACACCACAGAACTCATATTTGCTACAAAAGCATTTTATTGTATTAGAAGATGAAGAACGATTTTTCTAAGCCTAGGCATCCGAGAGGCATTAATAAATACCCTAGGAAGTGCATGAAACTCTCACAACGTCCAGACATGGTGCTAAGTGCTTTATCCATCATAGTACCTTGACTACTCACAAGAACTGTGCTCAAATGTGTTACCGTCTTCGCCTCTCAGGTGAATAGCCTGGAGTACAGAGAAGTTAGTTTTTCCAAAACCACACTGCTAATAAATGGAGAAACGCAAATGATAACTAAAGGCTACTTGACTCCAAAATTCAAACCAGGCTGAATGGAACCAAGATAAATCAAAGTCAACAGTGGGAGGGGACCAGCATAAATTAGGGTCAGTGTGAGTAAGGCCCAGGCTGAAGTGGGGTCACCAGCTGGTAAGGGTCAAGATGAAGTACAGTCAAGAGTGCTCAGGACTGAGATCAATTAGGATCTTCAGTGGGTAAGAACCACGATGTATTAAGGTCAACAGTGGGTAAAGATCAAGATGAAGTAAGGTCAACATTGGGTAAGGACCAAGGTGAATTAGGGTCAATATTGGGTGAGAACCAAGTATAATAGGGTTATCAGTGGGTAAGGATTGAGATGTATTAAGGTCGACAGAGGGTAACGATGTCTGCAGACATTTATTCATCCCACAAATGCTGGTTGACAATGCTGTGTGCCAGGCATTGTCTGTCCATAGCAACACATGGATATGTAGAGTATATCCCTGGCTCATGAACTTAACTTTCTAGTAGATTCTATGTACCTTGACAAGCCATTGATTTTTCTGTGCTTCCGGGTTCACCCCAGGCCCTGCTGGAGCAGATCCCAATATAGGTGGTGTACTAGGTAGGAAAGACTCCAGCGGAGAAAGCAAAATAAATTTGTGTTTAACAAAATACAAGTACAAGTGAAACCGTCGGCTATGGAGTGAGCAGGTTGTCTCAAATGTCCTTTCAAGTAAATGTGGGGACCACATCTGACCAGTGTGTAAAATCAAACCCCACGCAGAAGGATCCCAGCAAGTGTCCTTTATGTATGAAAAGGAAGAAGACTTCTCATGAAACATATTCAGAGAACAATCTTTTTGATTTCATCGTATTGTAATTGTATGCAGACATAGGAGTGCTTGCAGAATTAAACGTTTCACGTTCCTTCTTCCATGACTGTGGATACAAAGCTCTGGTCCCCAGACAGTGCAGGGCATTATCCCTCAGCTTTGCAGCCCGGTGATGTGAAGCGAAACATCATTTCCCCTTTTTTGTGGCAGAAGAAAACAGAACACAACTGCGAGGGGCTCTTCCCGCCTCTGCGCATCCTCTTTCCCCAAACAAATTTTAGTTTGCTATGGACTCTGTTCTGCTGCTGGCTGAGGCGCTCTCCCTGTTGGGGAGATCCAGACCTTGTCTCCTCGTGGCAGGAAAAGGCCTTTTCTTTCATTTCCTAAGAAGGAGCAGCGTTTCTCCTGCATCTGCTGCAGCTGTGCCTGCAGCCCAGCACGGCCGGCGAATGCTGCTCCCAAGCTGCTCAGCCCCCAGCGCCCTGGTGGCCACAGCTGTGGGTGTCCTGCTGGCGCTGGAGTGTGGGCTGGGCATGCTGGGCGACGCGGTGGCGCTGTGGACCTTCCTGTTCCGGATCAAGGCGTGGAAGCCCTACGCTGTCTACCTGCTCAACCTGGCCCTGGCCGACCTGCCGCTGGCCGGGGGCCTGCCGTGCCTGGCTGCCTTCTACCTGAGCCCCCAGGCTTGGCATCTGGGTGACCAGGGCTGCCGGGGCCTGCGCTTCCTGCTGGACCTCAGCCGTGGCGTCGGGGTGGCCTTCCTGGCCGCCGTAGCCTTGGACCGGTACCTCCGTGTGGTCCACCCTTGGCTCACAGTCAACCTGCAGTCTCCTCAGGCGGCCCTGGGAATCTCAGGCCTCACCTGGCTCCTGATGGTCGCCCTCACCTACCCAGCCCTGCTCATCTCCGAGGCTGCCCAGAACTCCACCCAGTGCCTCAGTTTCTACCCCAGGGCAAACTGCGCAGATGGCTCCTTCAGCGGAACCTGGCAGGAAGCACTCTTCTTCCTTCAGTTCGTCCTCCCCTCTGGCCTCATCATGTTCTGCAATGCAGGCATCATCAGGGCTCTCCAGAAAAGACTCCGGGAGCCGGGGAGACAGCCCAAGCTTCAGCGGACCGAGGCGCTGGTCACCGTGGTGGTGGTGCTGTTTGCTCTGTGCTTTCTGCCCTGCTCCCTGGCCAGAGTCCTGACGCACACCTTCCAGAACCTGGGGAGCTTCCAGGCCCTGTGCGCGGTGGTGCACACCTGGGACGTCACGGGCAGCCTCTCCTGCCTGCAGAGCGCGCTCAACCCCGTGGTCTACGGCTTCTCCAGCCCCACCTTCAGGCGCTCCTATCGGAGGGTCTTCCACACCCTCCGAGACCGAGGGAAGGCCACAGAGCCTCCGGGTTTCGACCTCAGAGACTCCTATTCCTGACAACAGCAGGCGCCCTCAACCTCCGTCTTTATAAGAACTACCTGCGACCTAAATAATAATTACTGCTGCTTTGGGATTCCGGAAGAAGAGGAAATCTTGAGACTGCAGTGCAAGGATCAGAGCTTCAACTTGGGCACAGGTGCTGCAGGTGTGGTCTTAGACTTTGTTGACCGGGATGGTCGTCTGTGATGTTACCTTGTAGAGTGGCAAATCAAAATGCACCAGCCAGTGCCTCCTCCTCCCCGGCTGTGACTCAGTTGCTGAACTGAAAAGTTGGCAGCTGCTGCATCTCCACACTTGAAGAAATGTAATTTGCTAAATCAGTGAAGGAAGAGAAGAAGGCCAGATGCTGACGTCTTTCCAGTTCCACTCTGTCTCAGCAAGTCATTTTCATTTACTATGCTTCAGGTTTAAATGCAAGAAAACTATGTTTTCTTCTCACCTGCCATGCAGACAGGATGGCTGACATCAGAAAGTGCCCTGGTTCTAAACAGAGGCTCTGCTGTTTATAAGGTACTGTCATATATGCTGGGCTTTATTTGGAATATAACACTTTTGTTTTCATAAAATTTTGCTTCATTCTTCTAGATTATACATTATGTTAAGGAAAATCCAGTGAGTTCCCTAGTTTGCTGTAAGAAATGCTTTCCTGCTACATTTCTGAAATTTGCCTCTAGAACAGTTTTTTAAGTTTGAATGGCTAAAAGGTTTTTGAAATTTACTTTACTTACCTTGATGTGAGAAAAAGGTCACAGAACCTTATACCTCCTGGGAGAAATGCACAATGTAACCTGTCACATGGCGCTGGCAAAACTGGTGGACAGGGCACATGGGAGCCGCTGGGGCTCCAAGGCCACTGCGTGAAGGCGGGCAGGCGTCCAGCCCCAGCCCCTGGATGCTGTTGCAATGACTGCATCTTTTCATCTCATTCCTCGTAAACTATATTTCAAAACTGAGTCTCACGATGATGATAAAAGATTTCCAAAGTCACTTTCCTTGTCGCCTTATCTCTCTCTGCTCAAACCTAGAAGTTTGCTTAGGGCCAAAAAGCAATCATCACCATGCCCAGAGGAGGCGGAAGGCCTGCCTTGCGGTGACCTGGACCTCACGCAGTCACCCTTCAGCCTCCCTGGAGCTGCACACGTGTTATTCGTGTGCAGACACCACTGCTTTTCCCACGGGGGTAGTCCCAGGCTTTCTGTCGTATTCCAGGCAGAAACTGACTGCTTTAGGCAATAGAAAATAGTAGATCTCCCATCTGCAGAGCTGCTGGCCTGCCAGGGAGGTTTCTTATCAGAAGCAAATTTGAACTGTGGGAGTGGGTTCCGCCCATTCTGCTGAGGAAGGATGTAAAAATCTGCCTAACAAGAGGAGTATAATTTGGAATTCTACTTGCATTACTTTGCTACTGTCTCAGGTTTTATTTCCTCCTAAGTGAATGGAATTTCAAGGGCTACGAAGGGAACAATGACCAGATAGCTGTGAGGTGTCTGAATAAAATTCTCTAATGTAGACACGTTCTGCACTGTGCCTGTTTCCTTCCCTTGAAACAGAAATGTCTTCATTTTTCTTCCCCTGATCTTAATGCATATTTAATTTTAAATGCTGCTTTGAAAAACCTAACATTTAGCAGAATCATTTTCATATCATATTAAATTCCCCATAAGCATTCTTTGCATAATTACACAATAGTCCTCACCATGGGTGTCTCTGAACTGTTTTTCCGCTGTTGGATGTTGAGATCCGTAACTCTGCACAGGAGGAATCCACACACTGAAGTGTCATGGTCATCTGAAGATGTCCTGTAGCAATAGACCCCCACAGCCAGCCCCTCCACCCACAGGAAAGGCTCCGCAGGCCAGCACTGTGCACGGGGCAGTCACGGGGCTACTGGCACTCCCAAACCCCATGATCTATGGCTTTTTCCCTGGGGTGCACTCTCTTTTCTCCGGGATGCTGCAGCTTCCTGTACGCTCTGCCTTCCCTGAGTGCATTTTTAGCCTGGGAAAAATCCCCCTGTCTCTGGGATGGTCTTAGCTCCACACTGCTGTCTCTCGAGTTCTGGCATCACCTGGGCAGAGCTGGCAGCCCTCCACTCTGCTCACTGGCATGCCTGATGCAGCACTGCAGGCCTGGGGGTCCAGAGCTTTTAGGAGGCCCTAATGCCTCTGCCAGCCCTGGGTGTTCTGATTCACTTGGCCTGGGGAGGAGCCCCAGGACTTCAGGCCTGAAGTCCCCTCATTAATTCCATCAATGGGCAGCCAGGTCTGAGCCTTGCCTGGTGAGTGGCTCAGGGCCCAGGCAACAGCATCCTGCCCCATGACTTCTTAGCTCAGTGACCTGGGACAAATCACTGCACTACTCTCAACTTGCACCTTCTATAAAATGGGGAGAGTAAAACCTACCTCTTGGGATGATGGTGGGGATTAAGTAAAATAACATCAAGCATTTAGCACATAGCCTGGTATGTCATAAACATTCAGCAAATACTGATTTGCTGTTTTTAAGTGATTATACAATTCTGTTTTCATTGCTCACTTCCCCAACTAGATTGTGGAGCCTGTGGGGACATAGTTTTTCCCTCTGTATTCTCAACACAGAACCTGGCATGGGAAGGGTGTTTCGTGAACTGCAGTTTGAAAAGTTCTATTAAATCAAAGGTTGATGATCATTCTTCCTGTGTAGTAGATCCTTTTGGGATATTTTATGGCCATTCTGTGTGACTCATTTTGCTTCTCACATCTGTGAAGTGGAACTTTTCCTGTCCCTCGGAAGGCTGAGGATCACACAAGCACCACCCGCCCCCTGCCCCGGGGATGTTTCTCATGTGGCCAGCCCCATCCCATCAAAGGAGCAAAGGAGCATCCACAGCACTGCACACAGACAGGGGTTCTTCTTCAAGGAGATGAGATAACAAGGGTCTGTTCTTCTCCAGGTTACTGTCTCTGAATAAAGAAATGACTTAGAAGGAAACTGAACAGACAGTGAATGGTGAGCTTCAGAACCACAACTGTTTTGCTGCCAATAGCAAGTTCCAGTTTCTTTTCTCATGTGACTCACTTGTGATGAGTCAGGGGCACCATCAAGTCTGACAGTCGTGAGAACCAGCACCGTCAGAATTCTGGCAGATCCAGGGAGGACAGCCAGGAGCTTCATTTTCCGCAGGAGTGATGAATTATTCTCCACACGGAGGCAACGCTCTCAGCTGTAAAACTCCGTTAGTTGTCTCTCTTTCTAAAATCTACTGGGCTGCAGCTAGAGAAAGCTTGCCCTCTGTCTTCTCATAATCATTTCAGCCAGTAATAAAATCAACACTTTTGGTTTATTTAAAGGTCAGGACCATAAATGGACTCGGCATTTGCCTGTGGGCATGGCTGGAGACTGTGAAATGCATTTTGTGACTCTCAGGGGCTTCCAGAACATTCCACTATGTGCTTGTGAAATCCTCAAATAAGAGTCATCCTCCCAATGCCTCTTTTGTGTGTGGTAAAAGACACATAGAGTTTATCATTCTGATCATGTTTAAGTGGCATTAAGTACATTCGAGTTGCTGTGCAGCCACCACCACCAGCCACCTCTAGAACTCTCCTCGCTGGCAAAACCGAAGCTCTGCCCCTTCAGACAGGAACCTCTCACTTCCCTTTCTCCGGCCTCTGTCAGAGACCACTGTACTTTATCTCGCTGCGGATTTGACCACTCTATGAACCTCATATGATTGGAAACCTATAGAATTTGTCCTTTCATGGCTAGATTATTCTACTTAGCGTAATATCCTCAAGGCTCACCCATGTGACAGCATGTGTCTAATTTCCTTTTTGTTGAAGGATGAAAAATATGCCATTGTTTGCATACACCACATATTGCTGATCCACTCATGCAAGGGTTACATTCACCTTTTGACTGTTGTAAATAGTGCTGTTGTGAACAGGTGTACAAACATCTCTTGGAGACCCACTTCAGTTCTGTTGTATGTATACCCAGAAGTGAAATGTCGGAATCATATGACACCTCAATGTTTGATGTTTTGAGGAACTGCCGTATTGTTTTCCACAGCAGCTGCACCATCTTGCATTCTCACCAACAGCACACGAGAGCTCCAGTCTCTTTACACCCTCACCAACGCTTGTTCCGTCCAGTTTGTTGGTTTGTTGTAATAGCCATTCTAATGGATGTGAGGTAGAGAAATGCTTCTTTGAAATCAGAAAGTGCTTAGAGTCTTCAGAAACTAAGAAGGAATCTCTGTAGCTGGACCCTGGACACTGCAACCAGGCGACAATCAGTGTATGATGTGGCCACAGCACACTCCAGTCCAGGAGATGACAGGCTATTTACATACAACAATCAGTGTATGATGTGGTCACAGCAAACTCCAGTCCAGGAGATCACGGGCCATTTCCATTGTTAAGTCTTCTTTGTCACTGAAATCACAGGTTAGAGGACAAAAGTATCAGGAATTCTGTCAGCATGACCATGACCAGTGGCAGAGTCCTCGTGACAGCTCCGTGTGCTGCTGGATCATCGCCTCTCAATCCTCTGAGCTCTGCAATTAGAACAGGAGACTGAACCTCCTGTTCTATCACACAGCTAAAGAGCAGCAGAGATGAGACTCACACTAAGGGTCTACAGGCTTCGAGGCTGGGGAACACAGCACCCCTCGTCTCATACTCCACATTTCGGTTTGCGGTCCCCGCACTGAAAGCTGGTAGCTGTTCGTTTGAGTCTCATCTCTGCTGCTCTTTAGCTGCATGGCCTTGGGCACATCACCACATGGTGTCTACTTTTTTATCTGAAAAAATGAAGATAGTGACACCTTCTTCAAGGGACTGTGGAGATGGCTGGACGAACACACGAAAGTACCGCTCAAAACCAGCCGGGGGGTTCAGCAGCTTGCAGCCCACACCCTGCCCCACATGCAAAGGGGGATCAATGTTTCCCTCAGTGTAACTTAGAAGCCCGCATTCTCCTCTCCACAAATGGCGCAAGGCCCTTAAAAAATGTTGTGTGGGTTGTGGTGAGAAAACGAAGGACAGTGAAGACAGAAGAGTAAGCTGTCTTCTCCTCTGTCTTCCTCGGGTGGGGTCCTGTCTCCTTCCTTCCTCCCAGCCTCACAGCAGTGCTGCCTTACACAGAGCCCAGCCCTCCGGTTTCCTTCTTTCTCTGCAGTTAATGCTCCCTTACCCCTTCACTCTGCAACATTTCAAAACCTAGTTCATTTCATGACCTTCCCTTACCAGAATGTGACAGGTATTCCTTTATGGCCTCTTCGCTTCCTCATAATCAGCCTGCTATGGTTGCAATGTCCCCTTCAAAACTCCGGTGAAATTTAATTGTCATTCTAATAGTGCAGGAAGTGAAGCCTTTAAGAAGTGATTAGGTCATGGGGCCACACCCACATGAATGAATGGGTTAGTTATGGCAAGAGTGGGTTCTTATAAACCGAGCCTGGCCCCTTGTGCTTTCTCTTTCACACACACCTGCTAGCCCTTCTACTCTTCCGACCTGGGATACTACAGGAAGAAGTCCCTCATCACATGCAGCTGTTGACCTTGGACTTCCCAGCCTTCAGAACCATGAGCTAAATCAACCTCCATTCTGTATGAATCACCCCATCTGTGGTATTCAGTTACAGCAAGAAAAAACTGACTCATACACCGACACGCTTTCCATAAATCAGATATGTGGTTCGAGAGTGTACACAGTCTACACTCACACACCCAATGTATGCCTGCTTCCATAAGCCAGCACAGCCAAACTCAAAAGGCACCCATGTAGTTGTGTAATAAGTAGTTCTTGTTGACAAAACCTGTGAGGTTAGCAAAGAAGGTATCAACATCCTCATTTATAGATCAGAAAACTGATATTCAAAGAGGCTTATGAGCTTGGCCAAGCCCACATGGCCACTAACTGCAAAACAGATGCAATCCTAGATCTCCTGGAACTGCTCCGGCGCTCGTATGTTCTGGTCTCCCCTTCATCCCTTTGGACTGCTCTAACACAATACTGCAGACTGGGCTATTCATTTATTTGTTTATTTATTTTTCTTTTTTGAGATGAAGTCTGGCTCTTGTCACCCTGGATGGAGTGCAATGGCACAATCTCAGCTCATGACAACTTCCACCTCCTAGGTTCAAGTGATTCTCCTGCCTCAGCCTCCTGAGTAGCTGGGACTATAGGTGCCTGCCACCATGCCCAGCTAATTTTTATATTTTTAGTAGAGATGGGAGTTTCACCATGTTGGCCAGGCTGGTTTTGAACTCCTGACCTCAGGCAATCCATCCGCCTCTGCCTCCCAAAGTGCTGGGATTACAGGCGTGAGCCACTGTGCCTGGGTCAGACTGGGCAATTTATAAACAACAGAAATGCATTGATTGCAGCTCTGGAGCCTGGAAGTCCAAGGTAAGGTGCCAGCAGCTCCAGTGTCTGGTGAGGGCTGCTCTCAGCTTCAAAGATGGCACCATGTTGCTGTGCCCTCACGCGGTGGAAAAGCCATGGAACTCCCTGGAGCCTCTTCTCTAAGAGTATTAGCCCCATTCATGAGGGCTCCATCCTCAGGACATAATCACCTCCCCAAAGCCCCACCTCTTAATACCACTGCAGGTTGTTATTTGTTTAATTTTTTTGAGACAGAGTCTGGTTCTATTGCCCAGGCTGGAGCGCAATGGGGTGATCTTAGCTCACTGCAACCTCTATCTCAGGGATTCTCATACCTCAGCCTCTCAAGTAGCTGGGATTACAGGTGTGCACCATCATGCCTGGCTAATTTTTATGTTTTAAGTAGAGATAGAGTTTCCCTAGGTTGCCCAGGCCGGTCTCAAACTCCTGGCCTCAAGTGATCCCACCTCGGCCTCCTGAAGTGCTGGGATTAAAGGCATGAGCTGCCATGCTCAACCCTACCACTACAGGCTTTAACATGAATTTTGTGGGGAGCACTATCCTTCAGACTAAGCCCCCATTTTTCTCCTCCTTGTCACCTTTGTCTTCGGGCTTATTTTTGCTCACTTATATTTTGATTTTCTTTATATCCAGAGGTATACTGGCAAACTGACTCTCTGTGGAAAAAGAAAAGCAGCAGCAGCAGTTTTGACCTGTAGCATTTTCTGATTTCCAGTGTATATATGCTGCCAGCATGGCTGATTTTCAGCTGCCAATAGCAACTGGCCGTCCAAATTCCTGAACATTTCACGGCTGACTCTCCAGACCGTCGCTGCCCCTGCCCTTTCTCTGAGGTGCCATCAGTCTCCAAGAGCTGTGTGTGTGCCACTCTTCACCTGCTGTCACCCATGCAGGAGAGAATACTAGGACAGAACTGAAGCATATTAAAGCCATCCAAAGGAAAATTTCCTGCAGACCCCAACAGAAAAATGTCTACAAGGGTTGGCAAGGAGAACAGAGGCTGCGGTCGGGCTCGGGACGGTGCCGGGAGCCTGTGGTCCTGGCCAGTGTTTGACCCTGGCAGTACGTTTGCTTGCTGTCAACTCAAATGCAACACCTGCACCTGGTAGGAACTTTTGGAAACATCCTCCACGAAAGCTCTTCCTAAAGGCCACCACACGGTCGCCAAATCCAGGCGCCCAGAAGAAACTCAGAGAAATGCTTCACAGCATGATCATTTAGTGGCTGGAGGATGATCAAAGGCAAGCCCTTTGATTTCCCAAGAATTAAAACAAGGCAAGAGGCTGAGGCAGTTGGTGCATGAGGCCAGACATCCTTGGGCTAAAATTCCAGGTTCTCCATGTGTCACTTGTAACTTACACCCTCTATCACGTCACATAACCACCTTGTTTCTGTGTCTACGAAAGGGAGGTGATACTAATCTGTACCCAGTAAGGTTCTTGGGAACACTGAATGGCTAAAGCAGCCTTCTTCAACGTGAGTTTGTGCCAGCGCTGGTCCTTGGAGTTGCTCCACAGTAAGGCTCCATGTGTGGGAAACACTGAATTCTGCACCCTCAGTGGATCAGCCTCTCTGCCTTTTTGTAACCAGTGAATAAAACAGCAATACACCTACAGATATGAAAAATAAAAATTGTTTTTGGAGAATATTTTAAATGAAAAGAAAAATAAGAGTTAGCAACCAAAAGTTGCTACAGGATTTTTCTTTTATAGATTTTATTCCAGAAGTACACAATAACACGGAAGAGTTGTTTTGTCACATTTAACAGTTCAGTAAAGGATAACCGCATGAACACTGGGCCCAGACTACTTGTTTCCTAGGTAAGCCAACTGAGTCCACATGGTGGGAATTGCAGGCATTGGGAAGAGGTTGGGTCTCCTCTGCAGCTCATTTGGAGATGGTAGACAGTGACCACCCCGCCCACCCTGGCTTTTTTGCCTGCACCTCGTCTTCCCATGCAGACAAGAGCCCCAGGATGCTCTTGTCTGAATCATGACGATGTTTATGACATATTCACTCTAGGACAGACATTTATCCATCTTAAACACCCATGGTATAAGTACTATCACTAATGCCCATTTTACAGATAAGAAAACTGGGAGTGTGAGGGTTGAAATAACTCACACAACTCGGAAGGGACAGCACTAGGACTCAAATGCAAGATGCAGGCTCCAGGGCATGGCTCTGGCCTCCCTTC
Organism: Cheracebus regulus; assembly: GCA_963574635.1. Classification (NCBI taxonomy): domain Eukaryota; kingdom Metazoa; phylum Chordata; class Mammalia; order Primates; family Pitheciidae; genus Cheracebus; species Cheracebus regulus. Next base: position 19,476 of record CAUYQU010072240.1, read on the forward strand.
TGTCTGCCGGTGAAACCAGGGACAGCATTTCCCAGCAGCCACCTGCTTCCAAAAGTCATACAAGGGCAAAAAAGCAGAGTTTGCCAAGGAATTGAGCTGGGCCAAGACCACCAACTTTGTGTGTGTCAACTTCCTCCCCTGGCACGTCAACCTCCTCCCCGGGGATGTGGCTGCCAGCTCAGGCTGTGGCCACTTGGGCACATGAAGGAATCTTCTCTCTGTCAGCCCAGCTCAGCCCATAGAAAGGAGAACAAAATGCTCCCCACATCTCCATTCAAAAGGGACGGTTTGCTTAACGCACCACTTTGAGTCAACAGGGGAACTGAGTCTTCCTTCTGTGACATTTCTGCCACCATTTTCACTTTACAGCTCTAGCAGTTTCTGGAGACAAGTGTGGGATGGGGTCAGCCCCAGAGGGTTTCCTTTTGCTCCTGACCGGCAGATTTCGATTGACTCACAAATAATTTTAAAATGTTCACAGTCTATTTAGTTGAGTAGTTTTTGCTTTCCAAATGAGGCTCTGCATTTTTAAAAGGCTAGATTTTCAGCTTCTCTTGAACACCAGAAGATTTGCAAGCCCTGGGACCTCGCTCCCTGGCGCATTGGCTGGGCAGAGGAGCTGACACCCAGAGGTGGGGTGTACTCACCCTTCTCCGATTCGAGTCTCTGTCTGGTCTCTGCAGGCATTTATGTGTGTGGACCACACCTCACTGGGTTTCAAACATAATTTTGGTGTCCTTTCTTTGGGAAGCCTGATGCTTCACCTCATGTGTCAACTTGGCTGGGCCACGGTGCCCGGTGGTCAGACACAAGACTAGATGCTGCTGTGGGGGTGCGCTGAGGCTGCGGGGGGTGCGCTGAGGCTGCGGGGTTGTGCTGAGGCTGCCGGGGGTGCGCTGAGGCTGTGATGAGCGCCTGTTCTCAGATGGCTCTGAGTAGAGCAGACGCCCCTCCACGATGTGTGTGCACCTCATCCAATCCCTTGGCTTTAAGAGCAAAGAAGAGGGGTTCCTGGAGAAGCAATCCTGCCTCGATTCTGTAATGCACAAACTGCGCCTGAGTTTTCTGCCTGCCAGCCTGCCCTGTGGGTCTCAGACTCGCCTGTCTCAAGGTTAGGGAACCAATGCCTTTAAATAAATACCTTAATCTACATGCACCGCTTGCGATTCTGCCTTCCTGGAGATCCGCGGCTGTCAGGAATGCGCTGCGCTCTCATGTTCCCCAGAAGCAGCGATTTCGGAGTTGGCTGTCAGTGCAGATTTTCAAAAGGTTTCCTCCTAACCCCTCATTTCCATTTCCACCACCTCAAGCCTCTCTCACCCACGTGTGCTTTGTGCCTCTTACTTTCGAGGTTTCCTCTCTTCCCTCCGTCACACAGCATGTGCCCCCCGTACCACACAGCACGGCAACCCCCAGAGTCCCCTACTAAATCCTGCTGTGCCCCGTGGTCCCCCCAGAGCTGTGGCATGGGCTCTGTTCTACAGCAAAACAAACAGTTCTCACCACACCTGTCGTATATTTGTATAGTGCTATTAAAAAACTGAAAATTCACCAGATTTCCTATTGATCTCTGGACAGGGCCCAGAAACTCAAACTGCTCTATTAGCTATATATTTAATTTACTTTCTTCATTCAGGAAGAAAAAAGCAGCCAACTCTTGCCACAAACCTATCCCCACTTAACACATGCATGAAGCAGAATCACTAATTCTGAGTTAAGTGCTTTTGCCATTTAAACCACATTTAGTAATAGGGATTGTTTTTAACTTTTTTAAGCACTGGCAAAAGAAGCCCCCTTTAAACTTGAGCGGGCACTTGGGTCGGAACACATTGGACGTTCTAGAGCAAGAAACTTGTTCCTGGAACACCACTTCTCTGGGAACCGACAGAGTAGTGCAAGGGAAGAGGCTGCGTGGAGGGTTTTGCTTTCTGATGCGGACATCAGTGTCTAGGAAAATTCCTCTGGGAAAGGAAATCCTGTCTTTAATGACTCCTTCTTCTCATATTTACTAAAACTCTGAAGCCCTCATACATCTATTTTCAAAAGGCTCCAATCCAGTTACATGATAATGAGTCCACGGTGCCTGGAGCACACCCGTGACTGCATTATTTTACCTACAGCACGGGAAAAGCAATTAGAGCTTTTATTGTACTCCAAAACATTTTGTTTGTCAAACACCAGAGTCCTACAGTTTTAAGAACTTACTGTCTAGAAAATGCATTAGTTGTTTCTTTTGCCAATATGAAGGTTAAAAATAAAAACCCTCTAAAAACAAAGGAAGGAAACAAAGAGTTAAAACGTAGGCAAAGTGTACTGGAAACCAGGGTGACTTCATCACAGAATCACTCGGTACATAAGGAGTGTGTGGGGTCGGGGAACTGATGAAAGGCTCATTCGCAGACGGGGCAGAGGACACCCACCAGCCTCTATGGATGGGGGAGGGATGGAGCTGGGAGATGACACAGACTGATCTGGAACCCCACAGGCACAACCTTCACAGCCAGATGGCAGAGGGAGTGGCCTCAAGGGGTGCTGGTGGCCGGTAGGTGGGCTCCCTCCCCCAGCACGGCCCACCCTCACTGAGGTGCTGTCGGGCCCCAGCTGCCCTCTGAACCATGACAACTGGAACAGCGGGCAGGGGCCTTGGGGCGGCATGGCTGGCAGCCGGCTGGCCCACATCCCTTCTTTAGTTGCAAAATGTTGACATGGTTTGAAAATCTCCAGGCGAGGGTCAAGGAAGCCAAACCTGCCATTTAAAAGACAAGATCCATGAAATACCCAAAAAGAGGAAAACTCGTTTGCTTCTCCGAGAAAAAAGGCATCAAAACAGATGCTCATAATAGCACGTGTTGCTTTGACCCACCTCGAACTCAGCTGAATACTACTAACCATGGCTTAACAAATTCACGGCTTGTCCACAGTGCAACCTCAGGACATGTCACCCCCGCCTGTGACTCATCTTACCGAGACAAGTCTGGAACAGCGATGTTAGTGCTATAGGTTGGAATGAAGAGTTCACAGAGAAGAACACATCTGAGTGACAATTATATGCATGATAGACCTTTCTCAAACTAGGGACTCAGAGTTGAAAAGCGATTCCTTGCCACAGAACTCACTTTAGGGGCCTCCCAGCATGCAAACAGAAGTAAAGGTGATGCGTTGGTAGGTAATCGCTATAGGTGGGGTTTGTTTACAAAGCACAATGGAATCAGAAGTGCAGCCCAAACCCAGAAGCCAAGGGTGGCCCTGGAAGTGACACTGAGAGCCTTTTCCTCACCTGTGCATTAACTGGACGCAGGTCTAGAGTGCATGACTCTGCATGACACGATACAGCGCTGCCTCGGCTTCACCTCCATGGGGGACACAGGCAGGTGGAAGGTGTGATGGTAAGAAGGTAAGATGCACAGGACGAATCCACGCGCAGGTGGATAGGCGAGGATATGCAAAGCAAGGAAGCCGAGGGGAGGGTGTGGCCTCCACAGGAGGGCCCGCAAGTACAACCTTGCAAGGTGAGCCCACCTGATCCACGCCAAGGGGCCAGAGGCAAGTGCCAGGCAGAGGCAGCCGTCCCAGGGCAGGAAAGGTGTGACCTTGGGAAGAAGGGGCACAGCTGTGGAGCAGTACTTGCCATGGGAAGGGAAGCGATAGAGGAGAGGCACAGTGAGGACTGCACAGGGTCAGGCCTGGCGGGTCCCGGAGGAAGGTCTAGAGTTGAGATGCACATGCTGTGCCGCCAGCCTGTGTGCCATCCTGAAGCCCAGGGATGACAGGGTGTCCTGAGGAGAGTGCAGGGAGAGGACCAAGAGAAACCCAGCCAGTGTCGGGAGCAGGCTGCAGATCAGGGTCAAATAGAGCTGGAGGGGCCAAAGTGAGGCAGGGATGGAGCTGCCCACCTGAGAGGGAAAAGAGCAAAGCCCATTGCCCAAGCCCGGGAGGGGGGCTCATGCCACTACAGGAGGCCGCTGAGAGGGGTCCGCTGAGTTGCTCGCACAGGGCACAGGGCAGCTTTCTCGAAGACAGCTTGGTGGGATGGGGCAGTGGCCAAACTTCGGGGTGACCGGGAGCGTTGGAAACAGGCAGAAGACCAGGTGGAGAGAGGACAGCATACAGAAGTGGGTTCGGGGCTTGTGTTCACCTCACTTTTCTTTTTACTATTAGATGGGAGGAATAAGGAACGCTCTTCCGCTTGACCCACGGCCGGCCCGTGGCAGGGGTGTGGGCGTGCAGCACTGCTACTGTGAGTGGAGTTCAGGCCCACCAACAGCACCACAGGTGCATTAGAGCCAGGGGAGGTCGGCCTTTGCTGAGGAGGGTGGCTTCCGCCTTTGAAGCTGGCGACAAAGGGTTGGGAGAGAGCGAATGCCCTGGGCTCTTGAACTGGCCACAGAAGATGGCAGAGCCTTGGCAATGCCACACCTCCTGGGCAAAGCTTCCACCGAGGCCGGTGGGCACACATGAGTGGGGAAGAAGAGGGGAAGGGTGGAAGGACTCGGGCCAGAGCCACGGAGGGTCAGGCCTGGGGACATCTCATAACAACGGCCCCTCGGATGAGTAAATCATGAAACAAAATGCAATATAGATTGACTCAAACCCAATAGAAGTTTATTTCCTGCTTGCGTAGGAGCGCCAGGGACATGGAAGGCCAGTGTATTCAGGTTCTCCTGTTTCCAGCAGCTGCTTCCAAGGTCACCTGAGCCTGCTCCCTCCAGCCATTAGGAGAAAGCCAGCAGGCACACCCGTGGACCTAGAGCAATGTGTTTCATCTGTGTTCAGGCATCTCTAGTCGACCTCAGTCCCATGCCCCACGGAGTCCCTGGGGGCTGGGCCAGGTGGCTCAGCCATGGGCCCAGGAGGCAAGGGTGGTGGGCAGCTGCCCACGTGGCAGTATAGATGCTCCATAGCTGGTTACTGTGAGCGGCGAGCAGAGCAAACGGCTGATGGGAGACCTCTCAGGCCATGAACACTCCCCTGGTTGCACCCCCAGGCCCACCACCAGCCACGTCCTCTCTATCACCTTCCCTGGAGAAAAGTGAATGAGGGAGCCCAGGAGGTCAAGGGGCAGGGCCAGAGGGCTGGTTCTCAGAGGGCACCCCTGGCCACAGCCTTTGATGCATCCAGCAGAACTGCCTATCCCATCCCACCCAGACACCTGCGGGCTCAGAGGCAGTAAGGACAGCTGTGAAAGTCAGTTCGCCCAGGGCCACACACACTCCTCTGCTGTCCTAGTGCACAAGCAGAGGAAAACAGAATTCACAAAGCTGGAAAAGGGAGGTGGCCTGGAATGTTTCTTTACCTTTCTCCTTAATTTTGGACTTGTATAATGAATTCCTGATGAGTAGAGATTACATTTGTTTTAAATATCTTCTTTTTATTAACTTAATATTCTAAAAGTCATTCTGCAATATCTGCCATAAAAATATATAGACACTGTATTTCCTGATTGACACATATATTATTCTGCTATGTATACATTCATGTGCACATACACATATGCTATAACTTTCAAATACATGCCTGAAAATGAATGTAAGCAGTCATATAGCAAATAATAACATAAAAAAGGAATCAATCTACTATTGTGAATGTTAAAAGCAACAAGGAAAAGAAATGAACAGCAGCAATACTTTTCTAAAGATTTTACACCTGCTTTAGAGAAGATAGCAGAAGATTCTATTAATTTCACATACTTGTTATTCAAAGTAAACTTTAAAGTTTCCCTAGTAAGACATACACGTGACATTCGTCCTTTGAAATGTTGCAGAACTGGGGCAACAGTCTAGGGGAGCATCTCCAGGAGCAGGTGCAGGCGCTGGGAGGTGACCCGCACACCACAGGGCAGCAGCGTCCCGTCCAGGGCACGGGTCCCCTGGCCGGCTTGGGAGCTCCAGCTCCCGGTGAAGCCAGGACTTTTGGAAGCACATTTGCTCCCCGCTGGCGTGGAGAGAGGCGCTAGCTCATCTGTTTACAGTCTAGGTTCAGAAAGAGACCCTAAAATGTCTTTTGAAATCCAAGTGTCCAGTTCATCTTTCAACATTAGGCAGAAAAATGAAACCTTCTCATTCAAATGTTAACACTAATTCTAAATGCAGTATTCTGGGCATTTACATGGACCGGCCGTGGGCACAGTGGTAATTATTGGTGGGATACAGGAGGAAAAGCCCCGGCAACAGGAATTCTGGACATTTACATGGACCGGCCATGGGCGCAGTGGTAATTATTGGTGGGATACAGGAGAAAAGGCCCAGCAACAGGACCCCATGTCCCGGGCGCATCCTGAGTGACTGTAGCCTTGCTGCACAGGGCCAGCCGCACTTCCTGAGCCGAGTGGCCTCAGTCTCTCGGGCTGCCTCGGCTGCTGTTGACCTCCCCTCTGTTTGAAGACAGGAGTCCTGCTGCTTGCCCTCCGTAAAAGCAGTTTTCTCAGTACCTCTCCCCATTCCTACATGGCGTGTTTGTGATTACTGCATGTGTGTGGATACATAGCCACCCACTGAAGAGCGTTCCGGGGTGTTTATTATTCCTGCGTGTGTGTGGACACACGGCCACCCGCTGAAGAGTGTTCAGGTGTGTTTATTATTCCTGCGTGTGTGTGGACACACGACCACCTGCTGAAGAGCGTTCCAGGGTGTTTATTATTCCTGTGTGTGTGTGGACACACGGCCACCCACTAAAGAGCGTTTCAGAGTGTTTATTATTCCTGAATGTCTGTGGACACATGGCCACCCGCTGAAGAGATTTCCGGGGTGTTTATTATTCCTGAATGTGTGTGTGGACACACGGCCACCCTCTGAAGAGTGTTCAGGTGTGTTTGTTGTTACTGCATTCACGTGATACATGGCCACCCGCTAGAGAACATCCCAGCATTTCTTTCACCTGGCTGTAACCATGTGACTAAGTGAAGGCTCCCACATCAGGAGCAGAACTGATTTCCACAGCTGTCCAGCTGTGTCTTTAAGGCCACCTGCTTCCCCATGCTGCTTCTTGTTGGCTAGAGCGCAAATGGGCTGGAAGGAGGCACAGCGCTCCCTTGGGCTGGGGACAGCCTCGAGGTGAGGAGAACAGTGTCCTGCTCCTCATCCCCGATTGTCTACCTGGACTCTGACTGAAGAGAGGAGTCAGCCAAGAGGTAAAAAATAAATAGGTCCTGACTTTGCTCTTGTATGGATTTCCCTATATAAGGCATCAGGAATACCATGCTATTGGCAAATGCAGCGCAAGGAAGAAGATAGCAGCTGTGCATGCTGAGTCACAAGCGTGAAATCAGGTCACGGGAGACCACTCTGAGCTCTGCAAACACGCCAGAGCAAGAGTGGCTCTTGTCCAAATGCTGCACCCTCTTTATTCTGTGGAATCCCTGAGCACAAGATTGTGAGTGGGTCAGGTTCTTCTGAGAGCAGCCAGCAGACTGTGGAATGAATGCACTGGGGCAGCTGTGCTCTGTGGGGCCACGATGACTCGCATCGTCTAATGGTAAATATAAAATGCCACCTCCTTCTGTATCATGCAGGAGAATATGCTCCAAGAATGAGATTAAGACAACAGAGGGCCCCCCTGAAGTCATGAGCTGGGAAAGCTCTGTTTATACAAATAGGGGGCAGAACAGGGCCTGGCCTCCCCGGGACTATCACAGCTGCTTTCCGCTGCTGCAGCTGAGGTCACCATCCTGAGGTCCTCAAGAGGGGCATGTCTCTGCTTTGAATATGGAGGCCACTCAGACTTGGGGAAATTCCCCACTTCTCTGCGAGAGAACTAGGAGAGGAGGAAATGCCCCCCGTCAGGGCAGGGACCAGGGCAGGGGGTGGACCACTGGGGTCAGATACTGAAACCTGCACCATAGGTAGGTGCTGGAGCTCAAGGCTGTGCAGGTTACATAGGCAGGCAGTGTCTCGCCAGGGACCTCAACCTTTCTCTGTCATCTTTCTGTGGGATCTGCCCCTGCAAAGCCAAAATGGGAATGAATGTTTGGGAACGAATGTAAATAAATGGGAGTGAATGTAACTTATTGGAAAGGAGGAAACTGTGTAGAAAGTTCTCACGTGTCTCAGATCAACACTAATATGAAAAGGTGAGCTACCTTCAGGGAAATAGATGTTAGGGGCTGAATGGTGACCCCTTAAAGTTCATGTGTCAAAGTCCTAACCCTCAGAAAGTGACGATATTTAGAGACAAGGCTTTTAGACTGGTGATTAAGTTAAAAGGGGCCTCTGGGGTGAGCTGTAATCCAATCGGACTAGTGTCCTTATAAGAAGTTTCAGCTCTCACAGAGGAAAAGCCATTTGAGGCCTCAGGAGAAATCAGCCCTGCCAACACCTTAACCAGCGTCTGGAAAAGTGAGAAACAGAGAGTTGTTGAAGCCACTCAGTCTATGGTATTTCATTAGGGCAGCCCCAGCAAACTAATATTGTAGTGTACTGTAGCATACATACTGCATTCATTGGACCAGATTCTCTGTATGTGTATATCCAGGAAGCCTGTAATTTCTACACATTACCGGAAGTCTTAAAAGGATTTGAAAATGTTGTATTTTTCTGGCCTCATTTAAAATCCAGTCTGTCTGTCCTTAGAAGCAAATCATGTGCAATTTGCAAGGTAATGCTTAAGTCCCTAAATGTTGAACTTTGCATGTAGTAAAATCTCACGTATCCAGAAATAATTGAACACTGAGAGGTTCTAACACATTGTACCTGTTCATACACAATTCCGACAAGTGCAGTTAGCTGATTTCCCCACTAAACTTAGCGAATAATGTTTGCATTGGGTGGAGAGAAGGACTACCGGCAGACCCGGTTCAGATTCAGGAAGAGACGGCCAGAGCCCGACAGCGAAAAGATAAGGGGAACATCAACAGGGACCACTGAAGAACAGCCCGCTCCAGCTAATTAATGTCTCCTGAGAGCATCACGTTCCCACAGCACCTGTTCTGATGCCTGAGACAGCAAGAAAAATTATGTTACTTAATGTACTATATTTAAGAAGAAATAAAGTATGTGGCATATTTTGGAAACATTTTTATACATTATACCTAAAATGTTTAAAAGGTTATTGCTTCAAGAAGTCAGCTTCATTTATCTGAACTTTTAAACAATGCAGAGAAGCTCACAGGCAAATAAGCAATGTTTCTGTGCCAGTCTTCAAGCACGAATCCTCGTCACGCATGACATCAGCATTGATCACACTACAAGAAGTGTCTGAATAACCACTCGTTTTGCTTTGCTCTCTAGAGTCAAACGCTAACAGATTTGACGGACATGAGGAAGCCTGAAGACCATGCTCTCTGGACAGTGGGCCCCTCCATCTGGACCTTGAAGCTGAAAGACGATTCCTATTTCATGTACGGAATGCATTTTTATTTTGCAAAGCCATGCTTTAAAAATACAGACTTTGAATCTTAAGACATTATTTTGCATTTTAAAGAGATATATAGTTAAAGCTTACAAGAATATAAAGTTTCAAATAATACATTTGTCAGGTTTAAACAAGTCAGTATTTTAGTAATTCGTAGCAGTAATTTTCTTTTTCCTTTTTTTTTTTTTTTTTTGAGATGGAGTGTCACTCTGTCGCCCAGGCTGGAGTGCATTGGCACGATCTTGGCTCCCTGCAACCTCTGCCTCCTGAGTTCAATCGATTCTCCTGCCTAAGCCTCCCAAGTAGCTGGGATTATAGGCACCCAGACACCATGCCTGGCTAATTTTTGCATTTTCAGTAGAGATAAGCGTTTTGCCTTGTTGGCCAAGCTGGTCTTGGACTCCTGACCTCAAGTGATCCTCCCACCTGGGCCTCCCAAAATGCTGGGATTACAGAGGTGAGCCACCACGCCCGGCCCATGACAGTACCTTCCTAACACGCGTTGTATTTTTGTAACACAAGTTGATATTTTTCTAATGTTCATATATTTACATAACCCTTCAAAAACATGATTTCCATGAACTTTCTATGTCGTTGAAGAGAGTTGTTAAAATCTGATTCCATCACAAACTTCAAACCCCTTTAAAATCATTATCAGAAGCCAGCGTAATTCCAGCTGTCCGCTAGCTGATCAGCAGCCCTCAGAACAACAGTCTTCAGCCACACATTGCTCTTCAACCACGTTAAAGACACAGAACAAAATTTCTTCCTACATTGTCTCAGTACAGTTGCTTTCTTTAAAAAAAAAAAAAGTATTCTATTTATTTAAAAAAATTAAAAACATCTAACCTTTTAAACTGCACAATAAACCCCAATTTCATTACGATTCATTCATCAAATATCTCTGGAGTTCCTTTTCTTCTCTGGAACTCTCTAGGTGTGCAGAACACAGCTGTGAGCAAGATCATTCCAGCTCCTGTCTAGAGAAGAGTCACTCATGACAGAGAACAGCTCCCAGGGAAGTGAAAGCAAAATGACACTTTCCTCATGGCCCACTACAACCTGAGCCGCTTCGTCCACGGTGACAGTTGTCACCAACGCCTGTTCTGCCACGGTCCCATCTTCCCCAAGCACTTCCAAGCTGTGAACACTTGAGCTTGTCTTTCTGCCTCCGTTTCAGCGCGTCAGGCTTGCTGACTATATCAGGGAAATGACAGGAGACCCCAGCCAGCTGGTCCTGCTGCTGACAACCAGCATCAATAAATATTCTGGTAAATAATGCTCCAAGACTTGCCTAAAATGAGCAATGCGTGGGCTTCCGTGTTTTTTTCTGCTTTGTTTTTTCAGACCATGCTATCATTTTGTGTTGTAACTATAAGAGCCTGTGATCTGTGACTGCTTCATGACTATTTCTGAAAATTTTTACATTGGTCAGCAATTCACTTTAATTCAGCATTTCCCAAAGGCTGTTTTGTGAAACACCAGGCCTATATACACTCCAGAGCTACAAAACTTTCCTTGTAAAGTGTGCTGAAAAATGCTACCAGTCAGAGATCACCCCCACCCTGAAGCGACCACACAGCTCATAAGCACGTTCAGTCCCGCAGGAGAGACACTTGCCTGATTTTGCTTAATTCCCACATTTTCCATGCATATTTGGCCACAGACTTTTTTTTTTTCTTTTTTTTTGCATAACATCTATGAATATGTTTCACAAATGCCTTAGGGACACTCGGCTTTCTGTCACACAGCACGTCACATCGTGAAGGAGGACGCATTGTCGTTATCTGCAGTCTCACTGGTCTGCCGGGAAATGAAGGTTTCTGAGTACCTGCTGGCACAGGGGAAGCCTGAGGACTTGTGCTTCCTTCTCACACACCACAGGTCCTTCATGATCTTCAGAAAGTAATTTCTGAACTTCTGCCCAATGAAAGCATACAGCACAGGGTTCAGGCAGCAGTGCAGGAAAGCCAGGACCTCTGTGACGGTTTTCGTATAGCCCATTAGCTTTTCGTGCTGGCAGGATCGGTTCATTTTACCCAAATTTGCGGCTGTCACAAGCAGGACCATGTTATGAGGAATCTGACAAGCCAGAAACACAAGCACCACGGCTATGATCACACGGATGGCTTTGTGTCTTTTAGAATTCTGCGCTCGCACCAACGTTTTGACAATGAACATGTAACAAAATATCATGAACACCAAAGGGATGAAGAAACCAAAGAGTAGCTCGAGCCCCAACATGAGCAGCTTCCACCTGATGGGCTCCGAGACAGGCTGGTAGTTGGGCTCACAGACATCGCTGCCTTGGATGTGGTATTTCTGGTTGAAGATAAAAGCTGAGCTGGAGATGATGACCGACACTCCCCACACAGCAAGGCAGATGACTCTGCTGCGCGGTAGCATTCTGGACCGGAGCCGGAACGACTTCGTTGCCTGTACGATGGCCGTGTACCGGTCCACGCTAATGCAAGTCAACAGCAGCATTCCGCAGTTGAAATTGATGGCGTAGATGCCTTTCATCAACTTGCACATGGCATTGCTGAAAACCCACGCACCAGTGGCGTGATTCACTGCCCAGAATGGGAGAGTAAGAACAAAGAGAATGTCTGCAATGGCCATGTTCAAGAGATAGACGTCTGTCATAGACCTAGCCTTCTTATAAAAAGCAAAGGTGATCACCACCAGAATATTCCCTAGGAGGCCAAAGACACAGATCAAAGAGTAGGCGATTGGTACGAATAGCCTGGAGAACTCCCTGACCTCCTGCAAGGAGCACACCAAGTTTTCAGGATCAGGTAAGTAGTAATATGTAGTATTGACTGACACAAAAAAATAATCTTCAGTGGAGTCGAAAGCATTGCTGACATTCACTGATTCCTGGAAAGGAGACAAAGATAGAGTTAGCAGCGGTGCAATTTTCAAGTAGCCACAGTGAACCCAAATCATATTACTTGCCAAAAATTAAAATCTTACCGCGCACATTGTGGGCAAAAACTAAATGCAGGCTGGATATAGAAAAAGGAATGTATGGCTCAGCCCCTTCAGCTCACAGGCAGAGGGAGCAGGAAAGTAGAAGTAACTCTAAGGAGAGAAAGCAAAATGCACCATAGTTAAAACAAGTATTCTTGGAGAGCCAGACAGTTTAGTCAACAACATTCTATCTCATGTGGACAGAGTGCACAGCACACTCTTTTACATAAAAATATCTATTTCAAACAGGCATCAGCAACCTCTTTCTGTAAAGGACCAGACAGTAAATATTTTAGGCTTTGCAGGCCATGTGGTCTCTGTCATAGCTCCTCAAATCTGCCTTTGTGTAGCTTGAAAGCATCAACAATCACATAACTGAACGGGCCTAACTGGGCTTGGTTGGCTAGAAGCTATAATTTACCAATCCCTGATCTATCGTTTAAATAAAGTGCTCTCAGAAATCCACAAGTTGTGATCTGCACAAAAATCTTTATGCAAAATTTTTAAAAATTCAACAAGGTTTTACTGAACAAAAATCTATACAAGTGTGAATGTGCATAGAAAATCTATAATTCATAGTCCTGGGCTTTTAATAGTTCACAATATATGTCAGTGATATTCACCCCTGTGGGCATGTGAGAATCTCCAGTAGAATTTGTAGTTTGAGTCCGATTCCCAAGACACACTCTGGCCTGGGCGGGTGCCAGAGAGGAATGCACCTGCTCCTCCACAGCTGCAGACTTTCCCAGTAGACATTCCAGGTTACAAGCACGAACCTGCTGCAGCAGAGGCATCCTAATTGCCGAAAATCCAAGTGCGAGAGGAAAGGTGGGGGGTGGCACAGTTAGGAAAAGCTTCCTGGAGGAGGAGGCACCTATCAGGATCCTTGGAGAATGGCAAGGCTATGGGCCAATGATTGACAGAGAAGGGCCATCTCCCTCAGGTGACCAGCTGGTCTCAGGCTGAAGAGCAGTCATGAGTCCTGAGCCCTGGATGTTTGCGAAACAGCTGAGCAGCTAACCTGGCCGAATCAACCACACTGTCAGGAAACAACATGTATGGAGCATACACTGTGCTGGGAATACCAACAGTGGCCGTGCATGGGTCCAGGCTGAAGAAGTTTAGCAGGAGACCAGGAAGGGCTGGAGTGGCTATGGAGGGCCTGAGGACAAAGGGCCTTGAAATCTATCATTTGAAGCAAACTTAGGAAGAAAAGCTCTTCTCTATTCTCAGGCTCATTCCTCCTTTCCAGCATTGTCCATCATCCTGTTTATTAACACCCCCTGGGCACCCCCCAGTAAAATCCATGGCCTGAAATGCTCTGATATTCATGTTGGGTGTGCTTCCCGGCCAATTGCCCGTCTTCCTCCTCTTTTTCCTGCTCTGGCACCACATGGGCCTGGGTACACCACACGGGAGCAGCTGGGGAAGTGCAGCCCCAGGTGCACAGGCAGAGAAGGTAGAGCTCCCTTCCTCACCCCCCAGGCTGTGCCATAGCAGTCTTGACTTACAAGTCCACATGGATACTGACCTTTTGGACAGGAAGCCCATATAACACAAAGTTCACCCCGAATTATTTTCCAAACCTATTTCTTGCATAATTTTGATTCTCACTTCATTGCTTACTCCACCCCATTCCTTCCCTGATGCCTGGAGTCACAACTTAGAGATCCATTCTTCACTGTCCCTCAGTCACTGCTTTGGACATAAAGCTGGAGGAAGGCATGGGGTCACCTCTGCACTTCTGTGATCCCGGCAGGTATACCGTTGAGTGCTTTAGAGTATGCAGAAGAAGCATAATATAGACCCCTGTGTGGCAAAAGCATGTGAAGAGGTAATCATATCAGTCAGATGAAACTCCCAGCCACGGTGGATTAACAAAGACCAAAGGTACCCTGCTGCATTAAACAACTAAAAAAACCTACAAAATGTAACAGTGATTTTCAGACATTGGCACTAGGCATAATCACAAGATTACAGCCCCTGGCAGGAGGAGAACAAATATAGTGAGAAATGATGCACGCTCTTTCTAAGCTGCAGAGCACGGCAGGGGTTGAGGGAATGGGGGGTGAAATATACAATATGAAAAATGAAAAATACACCAATGGGAATTACCATTTGGATGTTAAAACTAAATATATATATATATATATATTATGTATATATATAATATATATAATAGTATTAAACAATTTATATATATAATTGTACATAAAATCTATATTTATGGATAGATCTAACAAAATTTATACAAGATTTATATGCTAAAGACTACAAAACATTGTTGGGAGAAATTAAATAAGACCTAAATTAATGGAGAAATTTATCATGTTCAATATTAAATGATTCAATTTCGAGGTATCATTTCTCCCCAAATTGATCTGTAGATATAACATAAACTAAATCAAAATTATGGTAGGGATTTTTTGGAGAAATTGACTAACCAATTCCAAAATTTATATAGAAATTCAAGAAACTTAAAATAGGCAAAATAATTTTGATAAAGATAACAAAATTGGAGGACTCATACTAACTCAATCTCAAAGCAGACAAGGAAGCTACACTAATTGTGATGGTACTGGATTTCTGAAAGAATAGATACATGAATCAGTGGAGAATAACAGAGTGCAGACGTAGACCTACATGTAGATGGCAGACTGATTTTTAACTTAGGCGTCAAGGTAACTCAATGAGAAAAGAACAGTCTTCAATAAATGGTCTGGAATGTCATGAACAAAAAGTTGATTCTTACTCCTCACCTCACACCATATGCAAAAGGTAACTCAAATGAGTTATAAATGTAAATGTGAGAGCTAAAGCATAAAATATCTAGAAGGAAAAATCAGAGAAAATCTGTGTGACCCTGGAAACAAGTTTCCTATACAAATTGCAGAAAGCATGAACTGTAAAAAATTGTACTTGATTGTACAAAATGTAAAACTTCTGCTCTTTGAAAGACACTTAAGAAAATGAAAAAATATATACATTGAATAGAAAACAGCATTCTGAAGCTTATATCTGATAATAGATTGTATCTAGAATATGCAAATAATTTTTAAAACTCCCTATCAAAAACATAAACAATTCAATAAGAAACAGGATGAAAATGTAAACAGGCAATTCACCAAAGAAAATACATAGATGGCAAATACATGCCCAAAAAAGATAATGCCATTAATCATGAGGAAAACTCATGTTAAAACAACAATGAAGGCTGGGCACAGTGATCAGGCCTATAATCCCAGCACTTTGAGAGGCCGAGGTGGATGGATCACTGTGAGGCCAAGAGTTCAAGACCAGCCTGGCCAACATGGTGAAATACTGTCTTTACTAAAAATACAAAAATTAGCGAAGTGTGGTGGCGCATGCCTATAATTCCAGCTACTAGGGAGGCTGAGGCAGGAGAATTGCTTGAACCCAGGAGGTGGAGGTTGCAGTGAGCCGAGACTGTGCTGCTGCACTCCAGCCTAGTGACAGAGACTCTATCTCAAACACGCGCGCGCGCACACACACACACACACACACACACAGAGATCCCACTTCAGACCCACTGGAGGGACTAACATTAAACAGCGGGCAGGAAGCTGGGAGAAGACGTGGTGCATCTGAGGCTCTCACACTTTGTTGGTGGGACCACAAGATCACATGGCCACTCCAAGGAGACTGGGGCCGTTTCTTGCAGAGCTGAACAGGCATCCACCATAGGAACCTGCAACTGGCACCTTCATGGGTACCCAGGAGACATGGGAGGATTTGCACTGGAACATTCCAACCAGGTTTATTCTTAACAGCCCAAACTGAAAAAGACCCAAATGCCTGTCAACTGGTGAGCAGATAACTAAGTTGAAGTGTATCCATACAATAGAATATCCTACTCAACCACGAAAAGGAACAGGCAACTAATGCACACTCTAATGGGGGTGACTCAAAAACCTTTTGCTAGGTAATGAATCTGGGCAGAAGAGAACACACAGCATCATTCCATCCCCAAAACATTCCACAAAAGGCAAAATAACCGTGGCAGGAATGAAGTCAGGGATTGTCATGGGGACGAGAAGAAGAGATTGGATGGGGGTGGGCGGCACACGGGGCTTTTGTGGTGGCAGAAATGTCCTCTTTCCTGATTGTGGAGGTGGCGCATGGCTGTGTGCCCTTGTCAAGACCCGTTGGATTGTACGCTTCAATAGGTGACATTTATGCCATATAAATTAGCCTCAATAAAGTTAATTTAAAAGTACCTGCATACTTTTCCATGCAAATGTGCTGGGACAGACACTCAGTGTCATCAACAGTCAAAGCAAGGATCTGCCGCTGAGCACCCAGGGATGACAGGAGGCTCTGGGGCAAGCAGAGCTTTGGACGCCTCCCTAAGGACGGAGCCAGGGACGGTGGGAAGGAGTGGGCAGTGTGGGTGGACAGCAGGGGCTTGGGGACAGCCATGGGGAGGCCTGCAGCAGGGGCCCGGCTCTGGACGACAAGGGGGCAGGGACTGTGGGGAGTGGCTGCGGAGGGCGGATCGGATGCCAGGTCAAGGCAGGGTCAGCAGCAAGGGTTCCCAGGTGAGGAGGGCTGGTTCAGGACAGGAGGGAGTTGGTGGAGGCTGGGTTGATGATGGTGAGAAGGGGGCAGGGGCCAAAAAGGGAGGGACAGCCCAGCACACCCACACTCAATGCCCAACGGGGCCCCCATTTAAGGTAAATATTTGCTTAACTGCACCATGACACATAGTATTTTCTGAATTTAAATTTAATTCAGTTCAACAAATGTTTATGAACTGTCTACTGAGGAGAGGCACTGACATATAGACGTGAATCGAACGCATACTTGAGCTTCAAAAGGCTGCCAGGTAAACAAATAATCACAAAACAGTGCCCTGTTAGCAATCATCAGGAGATGCACCCCGGAAAGTGACTAACTCTTGGTGAAGAGGAGGCCAGCATTGGGAAGGTCACGTGATGGATCCCTGTCAGCAGGAGTCGGGGGCACCAAGAAGGAAGGGGTCTGGAGGGAGGGGGCCCCAGAGGGAGGGGGTCCAGAAGGGGGTCCCAGAGGGAGGAGTTTTGGAGGGGACGCAGAGGGAGGGGGTTCCAGAGAAAGAGGTTCCCGGAGGGAGAGGGCCCGGAGGGAGGAATGCCCAGCGGGAGCCAGATACACAGACCGCAGGGCAGGGAGCTCCTGGCAGAGATGTGAGAAGCTGGCCTACTTTGTCCTGTTGATGAGACACAACTTTAATTTCCTTTCATTTATTCTCACTTTGGATTAGAATGTCAGAATAAGCCAGTGAACCAAAATTTATAAATTCCGTATCTCTTAGGATGATGTCAGGCGCCTGTTAGGTATCAACTATGTAAAATTCTAGATAATGACAAATTTAATGCTATTGTCGTGAAGAATCAGGATTCTCAATTAAAAAAATGGTTGTCAAATTTACTTGTAGGCCAGTCACAGTAACTAAAAATGACTCGGCCTGCCCCAAGCCACCGTTTTCACATTCCTGTTTTACACCTTTCTACTCTTTAAAAAAAA
The DNA here is from genome assembly GCA_963574635.1 of Cheracebus regulus. NCBI lineage: Eukaryota > Metazoa > Chordata > Mammalia > Primates > Pitheciidae > Cheracebus > Cheracebus regulus. Next base: position 37,320 of record CAUYQU010072240.1, read on the forward strand.
AATCATCTCAAAAATATTCAGAGAATGTTGCAGTGAAGTTGCTCAACTCCAGTGAATGGTGCCTGTGAAGTCCAGGAACACAGAGCTGGTGTAAGGACGCCCAAAACTCATTTGCAGAGAGAAAGAAGATAACTGCCTCCGACTGACGTAGGATGTGGGTGTTGGTTCTCTGCAGTGCTGAGGGTATTACAAAGCAAGAGCAGGAGCATATGGAATGGAAGTGGTGAGCCCTTGGGGTCAGTGGGGGTTTGCTAACACTCAGTCTTGTCACAAGTTTCCAAGCCTTGGTGGTCACGGTGCTAAACTGCAGACCAGGGAGGTGTTACAGACATTGAACACGTGTGAAAAAAATCTGAAACTTATAAGCAATCAAGAAGAGAAACCATGATCCAGGTGCCAGTACAATTTGGTGGCTTGCTAGTCATCTGGACAATTGGCTCTGTGGTACCACTTTGTTGACAGGTTGGCACAAGGCCCTGCTGACACTGTGCTAATCGTAGCCTTCAGCTGTGCCCTGCCCATTGCTTCTATTGATGAGAGGGGCAAAAAGACAGAAGGCAAGTTCTTTGGGTCTGAAGATGTTAAGAACCCTAAAATGATAATTAATTTATTGGATGACGAAATCAATGTGCGAACACTCTGGACAACATCAAGCAATGGGTAAATCTAATGTGGTAAAATTCAGTAGGGAAAATAGAAGATTCTCCGCTTAGATTTAAATAAGCAGGCTGGGTGTGTTGGCTTATGCCTGTAATCTCAGCACTTTGGGAGGCCAAGGCAGGCAGATCACTTGAGGTCAGAAGTTAAAGACCAGCCTGGCCAACATGATGAAACCCCGTCTCTACCAAAAATATTAAAAAGTTAGCCAGGTGTGGTGGCATGCGCCTGTAATCCCAGCTACTCAGAAGGCTAAAGCAGGAGAATCACTTGAACCCAGGAGGCCAAGGTTGCAGTGAACTGAGATTGTGTCACTGCACTCTGGCCTGAGCGACAAAGCAAGACTCTCTCAAAAATAAAAAATAAACAGCTAGAGAAATATAAAATGAAAGTGCAGCAGCAGCAAAAATCTTAAGAATTTTATTTGCTAGTAAGCTCACCAAGATGCTAGTGAATCAGTACTATGTGGGCACAGACATCCATTCAGCTGGAAACCAGCCAGCTCTGCTTACCTCTGGATACTCCCTGCCCTGGTCACTAGGTTTTCCAACCCAATAATAGATGCAAAGTGAGGAGGCACCTGATACAGGGGATGGCACTTGTGGTCGACAGAATCATGGCCCCATGGCCAGGCCCTGGCACAGGCACCAGAATCTGTGCTTGTGCTACCTTACATGGCAAAAGGGACTGTGCATATGTGATGAAGTTAAAAATCTAAGGCCCGGGGGTGGACAGAGATCATGCTGGATTATCTAGGGGGACCCAGTGCCATCACAAGTCCCTAGACGTGAAGAGTCGTTTTCTACAAATGTGGGAGAAGAAAAGATTCAAAGATGAGAGACTCAATGTATTGTTGCTGGAGTTGCAGACAGAAGAGGGGGCCACAAGTCAAGCCACATGGTTACCCTGAGAAGCTAAAAAGGCTCTCTGCTGACAGCCAACGTGAAAATGAGGACCTCAGTCCTACAACTACAAATAACCAAACTCTGCCCACAAATGGATTGAGCAAGGACCAGATATCCTTGTAAACATGCAAATAGTACTTACTAGTGGAAAGAAGCCTGGGACCCCTATCTAAAAATGTAGAATAGCTGGGCACGGTGGCTCACACCTGTAATCCCAGAACTTTGGGAGGCTGAGGTGGGTGGATCACTTGAGGCCAGGAGTTCGAGAACAGCCCAGCCAACATGGCATGCATCTCTCTGCCTAGCATTTTTGTTATTGAATCATTAATAAAGTTTGACATTAGATGGATGTCTGCTTTGAAGATTCAACACCTTGCATTAACACAGTCTCTGTATTATTCTAATGCATACTTAAATTTAGGAATGGTTACTTCATGAGGAATTCAAGCAACCAGCACCTAAAAGTGAGTTCCAAGAGATGCTCTGGGTAGAAAGAAGGGAGGGAGACAGACGGGAGGGAAGTGATTGCTCTGTGGCCAGTAAATTAAAGCATTAATAAGATGCTAACTGCACCCTTCCCTAGTTTATTCCTGTTAGAGCTTAACAATGGCCCTTCAGAGCCCTGCTGAAATAACTATTTCCCAAACCTTCTCACCCATGGAACCGTTTCAGTTCCTGTTCTTTGGAAATGCTCAGAAATTTTTGAGGTCATGAGTTCCAGGCTGCAGTGTGCTATTATCATGTCTGTGAAAGTCCACAGCACTCCAGCCTGAGCAACATAGCAAGACCTCATCTCTTTAAAATAAGGGAGTTTAGGGAGAGAGATCCAAGATGGCCAATCACTAGCAGCTCAGGATTGCAGCTCCCAGTAAAAGTGCAGAGAGCCAGTGGATGCCACACTTACCAATAAATTTTTGATGCCCACGGACCAGGACATTACCAGCGGAGGAGCCCCACAGGTCGCCAGCGCGACCCTTTTGGCTGGTGCGGCTTTTTTGCCGGCGCCTCGGCTCAGCGGCTCTTGGTGCGGAGTAAACAGGACTGAGTCTCCTTTTGGATGATGTTTGGAGCTCTGTGAAGGCAGAGCAGTCCATCCAGCTGATTGAAAAAGGGGCTGAGAAGCCAGACAGGAGACCCCCGGGCAGAAAAGCACCACGAATTTCAACGCTGCTGTCTTAGCTAGCGTTGCGAGTCGCACAGTGAAAATTACATAGATTCCAGAGCTGGGAATTAACAAGCTGGACGTCCACTCAGAGACCTAATTTGAAAGTTGGTAATTACAAAAACGACAGATGGATAAGACCATAAAGATGCCAAGAAGCCACCGTAAAAAAACTGAGAACACTCAAAATCAGAAAGTCTCTCCTTCTACAGAGGACGCTAGTTCCTCATCAGTAACGGAACAAGGCTTGATGGAAAACGAGTGTGAAGAATCATCAGAATTAGGC
>CAUYQU010072241.1:0-28279 GCA_963574635.1 Cheracebus regulus
TACAGGCATGAGCCACCGCGCCCGGCCAGCATCGTTTCTTTTACTTCAGAAACTTCTCTAGGCCGGGCGCGGTGGCTCACGTCTGTAATCCTAGCACTTCGGGAGGCCGAGGTGGGTGGATCACCTGAGATCAGGAGTTCAAGACCAGCCTGGCCATCATGGTGAAACCCCATCTTAAAAAAAAAAAAAAAAAAAAAAAGAAACTTCTCAAAAGCACCTTAGAGATCATTCAGTTCAACATGTTACATGAGGCTTGGAGCCAGGAGCTCCCGCCTATCTATAATCCCAGCACTTTAGGAGACTAAAGTAAGCAGATTGCTTGAGCTCAGGAATTCAAGACCAGCCTGGACAACAACAGCAAAAGTGTGCCTCTACAAATAGCAAAAAATTAAGAGCAATGGGATGTGTGTGTGGTCCCAGCTACTTGGGAGGGTGAGGTGGAAGGATCACTTGAGCCCAGGAGGTTGAGGCTGCAGTGAGCTGTGATTATGCCACTGCACTCCAGCTTGGGTGACAGAATGAGACCCTGTCTCAGAGGGGGGAAAAAAAGAGAGGAAATGAGCCTTGGGATGGCGTGGTTTGGGGTGATGGGGGTGGGTTGTTGGATCTTGCTCAGATCACTCAGCAGTTTTCATGGCAAAGGAGAAAAAGAATGCCAACTCCCAGCCAAGAATTAGCTCTGTAAACCCTGGATTTGAAACACAGTCACTGTGTGCAATGCCCAGATCAATTGATCCAGGCCCACCTTCCCTCTCCTGTACTAAGGAAGTCTGAGACCCACCTCTGGGTGCAGGACTCCCTTGAGTTCTGGCTGCTAATTGCCACCCAAGCCTAGCATCCCTGTTTTTCACAGTCCTTCATGCCATAATTTTATGTAAAGAGGTAGCATGCAAAGCAGCAACCGTGTGGCCAAAAAGCTAACCCATCTTAGGGTCTTTCAATAATGACTGGTTTTTTGTTTTGTTTTTAATAATTGGGGTTTTCAGCTTTGAGATAACGGGAATGAAGTCTCAGCTCTGTGTTTAGAATTTAAAAATAAAAAAAAAAAAACTCACTTGAAATAAAAATGTGTCATTGGACTTCTACCAAATGGTTGGTAACAACGTAAGTTATCTTATGCTGTCTGAACCACTGGTCAGTAATGGGATGTTTCTTAGAGGATCTGACTTGTTTGCAAAAGAGTGAATGACTCACTTGCAACGTAAAATGTACATTTTGGCTGTGTTCTGTAGGATTTCAACTATAGGGCATTCTGGAAAGACAAAACTATAGAGACAGTGAAAAGATCCAGGGATGCCAGTGTTTATGAGGGAGGGAGGGACAAATAGGCAGAGCATAGAGGACTTGTTTATTTATTTTTATTTTCTTTTTCAAGATGGAGTCTTGCTCTGTAACTCAAGCTGGAGTGCAGTGGTGCATTCCCAGCTCACTGCAACCTCTGTCTCCGGAATCAGGCAGTTCTCCTGCCACAACCTCCTGAGTGGCTGGGATTACAGGCACGCACCACCATGCCTGGCTAATTTTTGTGTTTTTAATAGAGATGTCATTTCACCATGTTAGCCAGGGTGGTCTGGAACTTGTGACTTCAGGTGATCTGCCTGCCTCAGCCTCCCAAAGTGCTGGGATTACAGGCGTGAGCCACTGTGCTGAGCAGCGTAGAGGATTTTCAGGACAGTGAAAGTACTCTGTGTGACACTGTAATGGTGGATATATGTCATTATACGTTGGTCTAAACACGCATAATATCCAACCTCAAGTGTGAACTTTAATGAAAACTATGTGCGCTGGGTGATAGTGATGTGTCTGCGTATTGGGTTATCCAATTGTAACAAATTGTGCCTCTGGTAGGGGGTTTTGTTAAGGGTGAAGCTATGCCTGTGTGGGGCCAGCAAGGGTATTTGGGGTATCTGTACATTTACTGAGTTTGCTGTAAACTTAATTCTGCTGTAAAAACTAACATTGCTTTGAAGAAATAAAAAATACGTTTTGATTGACACATTCTTCCTCTCCAAGGAATTGCAAAAGCTGAAGTAACAAAGGGTGTCTCTGATGAGGTGAAGTCCAGAAGCTCCTGTGCCCACAATTCCTGTTGCAGAGCCTTTAAGAACTTTTTAGCAGGGCTGTTTGAAAAAGCTTAATGCTAAGAAAGGCCTTCGTCTGAAAGATCCCGGTTGAAATTCCTGCTCCCAGCTCCTTGCTGTGTGACCCTGGGCCAGTCACTACTTAACCTCCTCCCTCCCTTACACCAGGCTAATCCCCACCTCTGAGGATTAAAGGAGATAACAGACGCCAGGCACGTAGCGCAGAGTGTAGCCTGTCCTACGTGCTTGGTAAATGATGGTGGAAATCATTATGATTGTTTATTTATTATCTCTAGGTTCTCCTCCTTCCCTAGAGTCTGGGGGTGAGAGTGTTAGGTAGCTTCTTCCTGGGGCATGAGGTGGCCTTATCTAGACTCTGTGTCCCTGGCTCTTGGGGCCAAGGGCAACAGTACTGTGGCAGATTGCCCTGGTGGGAGATTCTGGGGGAGGTGGATGGTGGAGATCACTAATGAAAAGGAAAGCATTGCTTTTTAGTCATTTGGGTATAACAAATGGACAGTTCAGGACTAGAATGACAAAACATAGACAAATTCAATTTTTTTTCTTTCTTTTTTTGGAGACAGAGTCTTGCTCCATTGCCCAAGCTGCAGCACAGTGCAGTGATCTCACCTCACTACAGCCTCCCGGGTTCAAGTGATTCTCCTGCCTCAGCCTCCCGAGTAGTTGGGACTACAGGTGCATGCCACCACACCCAGCTAATTTTTGTATTTTTAGTAGAGATGGGGTTTTACCATGTTGGCCAGGCTGATCTCCAACTCCTGACCTCAAGTGATCTGCCTGCCTTGGCCTCCCATAGTGCTGGGATTTCAGGCGTGGGCCACCACATCTGGCTGACAGAGCTAATTTTCATTGAGTTCTGGGAAATAGGAGTCCAGTGACTAAATTATCTGAATTTAAAAAGTAGATGTGATTGGCTCCAAATGGAAATGATAATAATAATGTTTCTTATCCTGGGGTGCTTTCTGCATAGCAAGCACTCACTTCTGTCCTGTTGATTAGTCACTCATTTAGTCCACACTGAAATAGGTGCTATCACACTCCACTGGGATGAGAACACTGGGCCACAGGGAGATTGTTTGCCCAAGGAAATGCAGGGAAATAGTAGCAGAGTTGGCATTTAGCATCAGGGGATCCAGTACCAGGTTTTTAATGGATTCACTTAGGGCTTTGGAATGGGGAGTAAATGCTCAAAATGGAGTGTGTCATAGAAAATCTGAGATATGTTTTCTTATCTTAGAAATAAGAACCTGGACTTGGAGGTTAGTGATTTTTACTCTATCATGGGATTCTCAACCACTGATCGGGGGCTTAAAAAGCATAGAAGGCATGGATCCACTAAAATCAGACATTTATACTCTTCTTTTTTTGAGATGGAGTCTTGCTCTTTCACCCAGGATAGAATGCAGTGGCGTGATCTCAGCTCACTGCAACCTCCGCCTCCCAGGTTTAAGTGATTCTCCTGCCTCAGCCTCCCAAGTAGCTGGAACTACAGGCATCTGCCACCATGGCCAGTTAATTTTTGTATTTTTAGTAGAGACAGAGTTTCACCATATTGCCTAGGCTTGTCTTGAACTCCTGACCTTGTGATTTGCCCACCTCAGCCTCCCAAAGTGCTGGGATTACAGATGTGAGCCGTCACACCCAGCCAGACATTTACACTCTTAACAGAGGCATCCTATCTCTTTGAGCCAGCTACCTTCCTCTGTCCCGGCTTCTCACACGGTGCCACATCTGGGACCAAGAAGTATGAAATGAACCTCGCACTTGATGGGCACTCCTGCAGGCACTGAGGATAAAATGGGAGTGAAGGAGAGCAGATTCTGGCTCTGAGAGCACACACAGTCTAGTCTGTAAGACAAATAGTAAATAAGTCATGTCAGGATAGCTGGGAGGAAGGGTACATGGTCCTAAGGGTATTATTCCAGAGGTCCCTGGGCAAGGTGGAGGGGCAGGGTTATTCTACCATCCACAGAGCAGGATTAAAGTAGCTCACTGGGGGGCAAGAGGGGTGGACAGGGGAAGACCAAGAGAGATGGATCGAGTTATGTGATGATTTTGACAAGGAATGGAAGATACATTAGTTAAAAATAAGGCCAGTGGACTGGAGAACATGGGGTCACAGAACAAGAGGTCAGTTGGGGTGATGCTGCTTTTAGGGACGAGATAGTAGAAGTTGGGCTGAAGTGAAGTGAAATTGATCTAAATTATACCTGTGATGAGAAGTCACTGTAACTCATGACTACTTGCTTGCCTGTCTCTATCCATCCATCCACCCACCCACCCATCCATCCATCTATCCATGTATCTATCTTCTGTTTATTCGGATCTCCATCTGTCCATCCATCTGCGTACCTGTTACCTGTTTGCCTATATTTACATGCATCCATCTATTATCTGTACATCCTTCTTTTATCTCTGTATCTACCTATCTACTTATCTGTACATGCATCCATCCTCCATCTATCCATCTGTCTATACATACATCCACCCATCATTCCATTGATCTGTACATTCATTGATCCATCACCTACTTATCTATTTACTTTCATCCATTCATCTATCCCTGTGTCTGTACATTCACACATGCATGTTCTATCTGTATATTCATCCATCATCTCTTCATTTATCCACCCATCATCTATTGCCTGTACATTTATCTACCATCTGTTCATTCATCATTTCTTCATCTGTGTGTCCACCTATACATTCGTGCATCCACTATTGATTCATTCATCCATTAGTTATGTATCTGTCTGTCTATTCATGCATCCATACATCTACCAACAGTAGGGTTGGCTCTCATGTTTCTTAAGCAGGGAAGCAGATTAGAGAAAGCCAAAGGCTCGTGGGAAATCCAGTTGAAGCCAGTTACAAAAAGTAATGAGATTTGGACCTAGGATTAGGATGGGAGCAGTGGATAGATTTGAGATGTATTTCTGAAGGAAAATAGGAATCCTTTTACTTGCTGAATAGACTGACCTGCATATGTGCTTCTTCTGCATATCTTTACATTTCATCGGCTTCTCTGGTTCCCCCTGCCCCTCAGCACTAAACATGCTTTGCTGTCGAACAGTGAAATGTGTGTTCAGGAATTCTCTTGCTCTTCTAAGAGCCTGGTTCAAGATATTGGACACGGTAGGTCCTTGGTCAAATGGCCCTTCTTTAATTGTTTGTGCCCATATGCCCGTGCAGCTGTGGGACCCTGGGGAATGTGTGGGAAGCAGCAGGTAACCAAGCCTGAAACTAAGAATGTAAGAAGAGGGGGTTTAGAAACAGCAGACATATCTTCTGAAGAATTGGGTTGTCAGTCTGAAAAAAGACGCCCCAAATAACTGCTCCAATTCCTCCCACCGACTGTTCAGCTGCCCCGGGTGCCAGAAGGATAAAAACGCTTGGGGAGAGAGGTTGGCAGTTCTGCTGATGACAGCGCGAAGGTGCTGTGTCTGTTCTTGTAAGGAAGCCATGTGGACTCACAGGGCCGGGAGGTGCTTGGGTCTGACCCTGGGATGCATGTGACAACCACTGGAATGGATCTTTGGCTCTGAGCTTGCAGTCCCGCATGGACACCGCCGCTTAACTCGGCCTCAGGGTGGGAACCCCCTCTCCCTGGGTGTCCTTTAGCTCCCTTTTCAGTTCAGAGTGACTGACAGGCTTTTCTTCGATTGGCGCCTTTAACTCAGCAAAGACCCCCAGGCAAGCTGTCACTTGGAGACAGGATATTTGAAAAGCAGCCTGCTGAAATTAGCACGGATGGAAACGATGAAAACGTTTCATTTCCTTTCCTTTTTTCTTCACTTCTTTTTTCCTCTTCATCAGGCATTTTAATATATTTTTTTCCTGGGATCATCTCAAGCAGCTGAAATGAGAACGTGCCCCTGTCCTGACCAAGTGACCCAGGCTTCCCCCTGCCTGGGCTAAAGTTCTCCCATTGCTGTTTCCTGAGAGCATTCATAAAGATTTCGAAGAGGAATTGTGGCAGGGAAGATCTCAGAATGACATGAGGGTGCAAATGATGGATTCCTCCCATCCTTTCAGTTTCAGTTTGCATTTACACAACATGCCACATCCTACAGGACTCGAATAAACTCAGAAGGAGCTGACCGGCCATGGAGTACACACTGACTCCTGTTCTTATGGCAGCTGGCCTCATCTGCATCCTCTTTGCCTAGTACTTTGTAAAGTGGCTGATTACCTTCATTAGCTCAGAATGTGTTAATCCAGCTTTTTTTTTTTTTTTTTTTTTTTTTAAACAAAACCTGCGGGTCTTGCAGCTGAAGGCTACTCTTGACTCTCGGCTGTGCATCAGGATTCACATAATAAGCTCATTAGAGGAAAGTTCCAGTCCCACAATGACTAGATTAGTGGGTGCTCAGGATGTGTACTTTGAGGAAAGGAAGATATCTGAGCAAAGTCAGAATGTTAGAATTTCACACATTTTTTTCTCCCGTAGTTAATACACTTCCCATCCAAGAGGTGTCAAGACCACTTATAGGAGAGACCTTCTCCTAATGCATTGGTTAAGAGCGTGGTTTTTGAAGTCATTCATACCACTTTTAGCTGTCTGACCCCAAAATAGGTAACTGAACTCCTCTTAATTTCTCACTGCATTCCCAGTGCCTTCACCTGTCATGTGAGGATGATAATGAAGTTGTTGGGAAGAACTTGGAGATCATGAATTTTAAAAATGCTTAGGCAATTACTCAACGAATCCTATTTAGTACAGGGTCAAGGTTAGGGTGAGTTGAGGGAGGCAGGGTCATGCACTGATCCCATATTTAACTTGAAAATTTAGATATTTTGTTCATGGTGCGTATTTCACAATAATTAATTTTGGTTTTGTAAAACATTGCATTCAAATAAGGTGGCCGGGTGCGGTGGCTCATGCCTGTAATCCCAGCACTTGGGGGGGTCAAGGTTGGTGACTCAGTTGAGCTCGGGAGTTCGAGAGTGCTCTGGGCAACAAAGTGAGACCCCTGTCTCTACAAAAAATAGAAAAATTAGTTGGCCATGATGGTGCATGGCTGTAGTCCCAGCTACTCCAGAGGCTGAGGTAGGAAGATGGCTTGAGCCTGGGAGGCGGAGGTTGCAGTGAGCTGAGATCGTGCCACTACCCTCCAGCCTGGGCCATAGAGCCAGATCCTGTCCCAAACAAATAAAAATAAGGTAATGTATGTTGATTGCTGAGCTCTCTGGCGCCCCCTTCATTGGTGTGCCTCACCCTGGCTCTGGCCCCAATTCTGAGTGTCAGCCACGTGTGAAACATTATACTAATTGTTGGGTATGCAATGTTGTGTCAGTTGAGACTCTAATAGTAATTTGTCATAGATTTCCCACATAAATGTCAGTCAGTAAAGACACATGTTATTTTATATAATATAAAATCCTTACAAGCCTGGGGAACATAGTAAGACCCCATTTAATAAAAATTAGCTGGTCATGGTGGCACGCACCTATAGTTCCTTTTACTTGGGAGGCAAAAGCAGGAAGATGATTTGAGTCCAGGAGTTCGAGACTGAACTGAGCTATGATGGTGCCACTACACACTCCATCCTGGGCGACAGAGCAAGATTGTGTCAAAACAAAAACAAAGACAAAAAAAAAAAACCATGAAAAACCAGAAACAATGTCTTTACAGAGCAAAAAGGCTGAGTACTTTCAGTGACCCAGCAACATCATCACCTAGACTATTTCTGTCCTTTCACTTTCTCAATATAGTGGCTGTACCCTTAGGTTTGTCTTTTCTTAGTTGCAAGGCAGATAGTGTATTTTCCTTAAAGTTTCACTGCCTTCAGGATGCTACATCAAAATACCTCAACCTGGGTAATGTGTCAACAGTGGGAATGCATTGCTCACAGTTGTGGAAGCTGGGAAATCAAAGATCAAGACATCAACAGATGCATTGTCTGGTGAGGACTCATTCTCTGTCTCATAACTGGTGCCCTGGTACTGCGTCCTCACATAGTGGAAGGGAAAAAGTGCTCTCTCCTGAGGGGCTCTCCTGTAAGGGCACTAATCCCATTTGTGAGGGCCATGCCCTCATGACGTAATCACCTTCTAAAGGTCCTAGCTCTTAATACTATCATTTTGGGTATCAGGTTCCACCATATGAATTTGGGGGGACATGCACATTCAGACCATAGCATCTGTTAACTTGAATTGAGTCTTATGCCCTGTCTTAAAGGAAGTCTGGGAAAAGCAACTACTGGGAATACTGAGCTTCTGTAGAAGAAAGGAGCCTCTGCTGGTAAGAGACAGCAACAGTAAGGCTCAGAGTCCTTTGTGCTGTGCTGTTCCATTTGCGTGAAACACACGTACACAGACACACGTCCCTACTGACCCATTTCCTCCTGGCCTTCCTTCATCGTAGAATGTTTAACAGTTTCCTGCAACAAATATTTCTTGAGAACCATATTATCTAATCTGCCAAAGACATAGTGATGAACAGGACAGATCCATTTCCTGATTGGATGGCACTTACAATCTAGGGGAGGAAGACAGACATTTGACAAATGAGTGGGCCCAGTAATACATAGGAAGGAAATGATTGGGAAAAGGTGTTTGCTCTACAGTGATTTTAAAATACGGAAAGAGATGTGCTAAAGAGCAGCTGAGTTGTTATGGGGATAGGATTCTTCTAGAAGACCTTGGGGATTCATAGGTAAGCTGAGATAGGAAGGCAAGGACATGTCAGCTGCAGAAACATCCATGGAAGAGCAGTCCAGGCAACAGGAACAGGTGACCGAGCCTGAAGTGGGAAGCCTGTTTGTTTTTTTGAGGAGCAGAAAGTGGAGGGTGGTGTAAGATGGCTTTGGAGGGATTGTCAGGGGTCACACAGTGCAGAGCCTTTCATGTGGCAATACGAAGTGTGTGTGTGTGTGTGTGTGTGTGTGTGTGTGTGTGTGTGTGTAAACCACTGGACAGTTTTGAGCAAAAGAAATGTGTTCCCAGGTTACATTATTAAAAGATCACCAGCTGTTACACAGAAGAGGGAGTACTGATTAGGGTGGAGAATGGAGTCAAAGATTCCAATTAGGAATTGGTTAGGAATCCATTCCAATTAGGAAGTGGTTGAAATAGTCCTGGATAGAGATGATTGTGGTTGGGGCTAGCGTGTTGTTAGCAGAGGTGTGGGAGGGTGGATGGATTGGGGAGATTGGGAAGACGTTGCTTGAGTGTCCACAGTCCTGCTTATACGAGGTGTGGAGGGTGAGGGAAAGAGGATTCAAGGAGAAGAGCAGAGAAGTGTCTCATACAGGAGCCTCCTTTACATCAGCAGCCTCAGTCGGGTGGCGGGTGGGAACTGGAGAGACTGGAGCTGCTGGAGAATGTGAAGGAGCACAGGGCCTGTGCTACAGACGATCCCTGCACATGAGTTTTGCTGTGAAGTGATGTAGAGAGAAGAGGGGGACAGAGAGGGTCAGGAACTTTTTTTTCCTTAAAAAAGAGATCTATTGAGGGCTGGCACAGTGGCTTATGCCTGTAATCTCAGCACTTTGAGAGGCCGAGACAGGTGGATCATGTGAGATCAGGAGTTCAAGACCAGCCTGGCCAACATGGTGAAGCCCCCCATCCCTACTAAAAATATAAAAATTAGCCGGGTGGGGTCATGCGCACCTGTAATCCCAACTACTCAGGAGGCTGAGGCAGGAGAATCGCTTGAATCTGGGAGGCGGAGGTTGCAGTGAGCCGAGGTTGCACTACTGCACTTCAGCCTGGAAAACAGAGCAAGAGTCTGTCTGCAAAAATAAATAAATTAAATTAAAAAAAATAGAGACAAGGCCATCAGCTTTGACAGAGAAAGAGTGTGTGTGTGTGTGTGTGTGTGTGTGTGTGTGTGTGTGTGTGTGTGTGTTGGGGAGGGTTTAAGGGGTGCTTCCCCATTAATAGAATAAATGATTAACAGTAAGTACTTGAAATCAAGTTGATGCATTTCCTTATGTGCTGTGCAGACAAAATAAAGCTCAGCTTTGTTGTCAGACAAAAGCAGCACTTATTATAATGGTTGGCATTTCAGAGATAATTCAACTCTGAGAGATAATAACACATCAATCAGTCAGGAAGCATTTTCCCAGTGATATCAACAGAATTACGTGCAAGTAATAGACTGTTGGGGACGCAACCAGGAATTTTCTTTTGCTGAAATGCTCCTATTTCTAGCAGAAGCTCAACGTTGGTTTTTCAGCTTCTATTTGGAGAGTCTGTTTATTTCTTTCTTCCCAGGGGAATTGTGAGATAGATATTGTAAATGGTGAGAACTTTCTATTGTTTTTGACAGTTATCAAAGAAACATTTTTTTAAAAGCTGGACCATTGACTGAAAAATAAACTCATTTGGGATTTTTGAGTCAAGTGTCTTGAACCATGTGTGTGATAGTCACTTTTAAGTTTTGGGGAGCATAACTGCACTTGTGTTACCCACTAATGGGTAGTTTTAAATTTTTATTTAATTTTAAGTTCCAGGGTACACGTGCAGGATGTGCAGGTTTGTTACGTAGGTAAACGTGTGCCATGGTGGTTTACTGTGCCTATCAGCCTGTCGCCAAGGTATTAAGCCCAGCATACATTAGCTTTTCTCCCTAATAGCCTCCCCGAGCACCCCTCAACAGCCTCCCTTTCTGTGCCCATGGGTTCTCATTGTTCAGCTCCCACTTTTAAGTGAGAACGTGCAGTATTTGGTTTTCTGTTCCTGCATTGGTTTGCTGAGGATGATGGCTTCCAGCTTCATCCATGTCCCTCCAAAGGACATGATCTGATTCCTTATTGGAACGTGATACCATCTATTCCATGGTGTATATGTACCACGATTTTTTAATCCAGTCTGTCATTGCTGGGCATTTGAGTTGATTCCATGTCTTTGCTTAATGACATGGAATGTCATTTAGCCCATATATGGATAGTTTTAGCCCATATATGAACACAGAGAGGCATGTGGTGCAGTTTGGGGTTCATGCCATTTCAGAAAATAACAGTTCAGTTTCTGGTGACAGAAGTTATGTTTTTTTTTTTTTTGAGACAGAGTCTTGCTCTGTTGCCCTGACTGGAGTGCAGTGGCAGGAGATCAGTTCACTGCAGCCTCTGCCTCACAGGTTCAAGTGATTCTCCTGCCTCAGCCTCCTGAGTACTGGGATTACAGGCATGTGTCACCATGCCTGAGTAAATTTTGTATTTGTAGTTGAGACAATATTTCACCATGTTGGCCAGGCTGGTCTTGAACTCCTGACCTCAGGTGATCCACCCACCTCAGCCTATTGAAGTGCTGGGATCATAGGCATGAGCTACCACACCCAGCCACAAGTGTCCATATGTTGATAGCACCTGGGAGAAAATTGATCAGGTTTGTTTTTCCCACGTGATAGTTGGGAAGACTGAGCCACACGATCAGAATTTCAGTCCAAGTTCATAGATCTCTTCCCTTGAAACATCAGTTTATGATTAGCAGTGCTCATATGGTCCTAGACTGAAAGTTTTCTATTCCTATAACCTCTGAAGTGTACTTTGTGGGTAATTAGGAGCTTTCTGAGTGAATAGATAAGGACAATATTAATGGTGATAGTAGTAATAAAAATAAAACTAACTGGGTGTGGTGGTGCACACTTGTAGTCCTAGCACTTTGGGAGGCTGAGGCAGCTAGATTGCTTGAGGTTAGGAGTTCGAGATCAGCCTGGCCAACATGGTGAAACCCCATCTATACTGAAAATACAAAAATTAGCCAGTCATAGTGGTGGGTGCTTGTAATCCCAGCTACTTGGGAGGTAGAGGGAGGTGAATTGCTTGAACCCGGGAGGCAGAGGTTGCAGTGAACGAGATTATGCCACTGTACTCCAGCCTGGGCAACAGAGTAAGACTATCTCAAGAAAAAAAAAACAAAACAAGAAACTAGCATTGACTAAGTGCTTATTTTTTATGATTTCTACAGGAGTTATCTCAGGAGTTCTTACCTAAGCATCATTACTGGGCAGGAGGCAGGCACGGGGCAGTTAGGAAACTCAGCTGTACTGAGAACAGGAATTTCAACACAGGTATTCTGGCTTTAGAGGCCACTCTCGAACTTTCTCCTCTATCCTGGTTCCAACAAACGCATTCTTCTTTCCATAAATACATGAAACTAATATTATTTTCGGAATCCAGTTTCCAGAGGCAAGCATGGTTTATACATTTATGGCTATTGATTTCTTACAGAAAAGGGGTCCTGATTCAGACCCCAAAAGAGGGTTCCTGGATCTTGGGCAAGATAGAATTCAGGGTGAGTCTGCAGTGCAAAGTAAAAGCAAGTTTATTAGGAAAGTAAAGTGGTGAGAGAACAGCTATTCCATAGACAGAGTAGGGCGTTGCCAAAAGTAAGAGGAAGAATGCATCTACCCTGGATCTAATGCTTATGTAGGATAAAAAAAAGATCTTGGGGAGATGTGCTCTGCTACAACGGTTTGTGATACAGGATTAATTTTCTTAACTACGGTATTTTGAAAGAATAGATATTATTATTTGAGACGGAGTCTGTCTTTGACACCAGGCTGGAGTGCAGTGGTGTGATCGTGGCTTACCGCAACCTCTGTCCCGGGTTCAAGCAGTTCTCCTGCCTCAGCCTCCCGAACAGTCTCCCACCACCACATGCAGGTAATTTTTTTTTTTTTCGGTAGAGACAGGTTTCACCATGTTGGCCAGGATGGTCTTGATCTCTTGACCTCATCATCCCAAAGTGCTGGGATTACAGGCATGAGCCACTGCACCTGGTTGATATTATCTTTAAAGCAAAGTTAGGAATCCCTTTGTTCTCCAGATTTAGGGACATCTGGATACCTCCTAGTCTGAACCTGTTTAGTAAACATTATTAATTTGTTTCCTTAGCCATAAACATCTACAGGCTAGGAATGCCTAACTTTCTGAGAATGCAGCCCAGTAAGTCCCGGCCTCATTTTCGTGGCCCTCACTCAAAATGGACTCACTCTGGTTCCAGTGCCTCTGACGGTTTGACACACCCGTGGTTCCTAACTCAGGACAGATGGATTCCTGTGGACTCTAAGCTTCTCAATGGCAGGCCCGTGGCTGGTCATCTCCTTAGCTCAGGCGCTAACCCAGTGCCAGGCACATGAGCACTTGGTGACTGTTGCTTGAAATGAATTGAAATTGTGGGTAGGGGGATGCTGAATAAAGGCCATGTCTTTGAGAAAGAAGAAGAAAGGCCTCTTATCCCATAGCCAGGGTCGATTGCAGGCACCGGAGGCTTGTCTCCAGTATCTTGTAAAGCTGATTCCCAATCTGGTCTGTGAGCAGCACATGAGCTGAGAGGACTCTCCAGGGAGATCTGAAGAGGAAACTGCCGCTTCCAGCCTCCCCAGAAAAATAAATAAAAAATAAAAGCAAACCTTCTCCCCCAATGTGGCTGAGTGTATCTTTGGAAAACACTCAGCATTCTTGTGTCTTTATTTTCTGGGTCCTCCAAACCCCGCCCTCTCTCTCACCTCCCCCATGCCCCTGTTTCATGTGGGTGTCAATTACAGCTGACTTTGCAGGCTCCAGCCCTGAACACAACAGCCTGGCGCAATGCCCTGGGCCCCATAGCATACGGCAGTGCAGGTAATTAGCCAGGCTTGGCTGTGCCCTCTCTTGCAGTTTGAAACACTTCTTGAAAAACAAGTTTCTAGCCTCGGAGAGCATTGCTTTGTACTTTATAGATGTTCTAAACGTCTTTATTGTGGTACTGTGCAAAAAACTGGGTTTTTTCCTGGTGCTTTATTTTTGGCTGGTCTTTAGAATTAGATGTAATTGATGACAATGATGACAACTACCTTACTGAACACATGATATCTGGAAGAACAGTTAAAAGCCCTTGATGTATGTTTACTCATTACATTTTCATAACAGGTAGGTTGTATTATTATCTCCATTTTACAGAAAGGGAAGCTGAGGTTCGTAGAAGTTAAGTAACTGGCTGTGATCATAGAGCCCCTTCCTCTTCTCTTTTCTGTATTATAGGTATTACCAGGTTGGTCATAAAGTACCCGACCTCCCACATACTTTCCCTTGTAATCCTTTCAGGGACCTCGGATGATTTTGTTATCCCTATCGTATGGACTTGGAAGCTGAGGTTTTGCAGATGTAATTAGGATACCATAAATCTCAGAGGAGGTTTGGAAGAAGGATTCAAACCCCAGATTTCAATCCTAATAGCCTCATTCTGGAGCTCATGCTCTGTGGCTGCAATATATTGCCTATGTTGGCTAAGAAGTGCTTTCTGCCTACTTCGCATAGAGCTGCTTCATTGCACTGTGCCCTGATGATGCTTTTGCAGGCTGCAGAGTGTACATTGGAAGGGCACAGAGGCCTGGGGACCACACACATCTCGGCAGAGAACCCCAGTCTGCCACCTGTACTAAGACAGGAAAACTGTTGGCTCTTTCTGACATGCAGGTATAATTTCTGAGAGGAGGAGATAATGCAAAGTTATTATGAAAGCTAGAGGGAATCCATATAAAGTAGATTCTCTATATTCAGCTTGATGATTAGGGGCTCAGATTTTATCAAGAATCAAACCTGAATTAAAATCTTGGCTCTAGTGTTGACAGTGTTTGGAAAGTTGAAAGGTTATTTAAATGTTCAAGTCTCAGTTTTCCCCCTTTAAAAGGTGACTAAGAGTAAAATACAGTAAAAGAGTAAAAACCTTACAGGATTCCATGAGGTCCTATCTAATTAAACACGCAGAATATAATAGCATTCAGTGGAGGGTAGCTATTAGTGTCATTATGAAAACATTAGTTGAATCTGAGCAATGTCCATCTGTGATAGACCCATTAAATTAAAGTTGAAGAAAGTCCTTTGAAGAGAAGACATTACAGTGATGTACAGCTTCTGTTCTTCCCCCAGTACCTTTCTATTGATTGAGGGGCTCTATGTTGTGTTTAATTAAAATCAATACCTTCAATGGGATACAGCAATGCTTTCCTAAAAGTCGAGACAGCAGGATTGCAGCACAGTACAGGGGTGTGACTCCTCCAATTACAGTTTGGGGAGCCCAGAACTTTCCCTTGGGTCACAGAAATATGTTACATTTCAAGAGAACATAAACATGTGAGGCATTATTATGCTTATAAATATTGAAGGGTCTGATCATTCCTCCTAAACAGTGGATGGAGGTTTCCCTAGACATGCAAAATTATCTCGGTGGGAAATTCACCCTTTTCTCTTGCTTACAAAAATGCCACATGCACTCAGGTTCAGTGATGTGTTTGCTTTGCAATATCCTGTGCACCTGGGTGTGGCCATGGACAAGACCTTGTCAAAGAGATGGAACTGCCAGTTTCTGAGAGGACTCTGAGAAAGCTCTCCTTTTCCTGATGGAGTGGGTGCCTGCTCATACCCTTTCTCCTTCCAAGCCTTAATGGTGTCATTACAGTCTTAACAGTGGGGCTAAAGAATTGGATACATAACCATGTGGGACCTTGACTCTGACGTTAGGGTGTATAGCAGGACAGTGATAGCACAGGCTGGACTTCTGTCACATGAGGACATTAATTCCTCTTCACTGAAGCCTCTGCAGGTAGGATTTCTGTTATTTGCATCGAAAAGCATTTGTAGCTGAAATAACTTGAAAAGTGATTGTAAAATTTTATTTCCTGTATAAATGTGCTGTGTCATGTGTGTATGTTTATGATACGAACATTAGTTTTTCCATTAAATATTACCTAATAGTTTTTGGTTGTTGTTTTGTTTTTTGTGAGACAGAGTCTCACTCTGTTCACCAGGCTGGAGTTCAGAGACCGGATTTCAGCTCACTGCAGCCTCTGCCTTCCAGGTTCAAGGGATTGATTCTCCTGCCTCAGCCTCCCAATTAGCTGATACTATAGGTGCATGCTACCATATTCAGCTTATTTTTTTATATTTAGTTTCATCATGTTGCCCAGAATGGTCTCGATCTGGTGACCTTGTGATCTGCCCTCCTCAGCCTCCCAAAGTGCTGGGATTACAGGTGTGAATCACCACACCCAGCCACCTATTAGTTTTTTGTTCCAGATGAGGACTAACAGATAACTGTTACTTTTCTTTTTAATTTTTTTCTTTTTCCTTCATGAGAGCTTACTTGCCTTTTTCAAGCAGAGAAAGATATATTCACAAAAGCAAAAAAGTTGTCTTCTTAACTTCAAACTCTTCCAGTGTTTGTTTACATTCTTAGGCCCACTGGTTACCCATGACCAGAAAAATGTTTTCCAAGCTAATATTTGACAGAAGAATTCAAAACCGAGTGTTGAAAAACAGCTTTAATAAAATTGAGGTGGCAGGTTTTTTCTGAAAAACTCCAATTATCGGAAGATAATGATATTTCTCAAGGAAGAAACAGAACAGGGCTAAAATTCTGACTCCCCTGGAGAGAATTTGGAGAGAGGAATGTCATCAAAGGGGGCCAGATTTATACATGGGAAGAAAATGTTCAGGAGTAGACCAGGCACAGCAGCTCGTGTCCATAATCTTAGCACTTTGGGAGACCAAGGCAGGCGAATCACTTGAGGTCAGGAGTTCAAAACCAGTCTGGCTAACATGGTGAAACCCCGTCTTTACTAAAAATACAAAAATCAGCTGGGCATGATGGCACATGCCTGTAATTCCAACTACTAGGGAGGCTGAGGCATGAGAATCATCACTTGAACCCGGGAAGTGAACGTTGCAATCAGCCAAAATCACGACACTGCACTCCAGCCTGGATGAAGGAGCAAGACTCTGTCTCAAAACAAAACAAAACAAAAAACAGTTCAAAAATGATGAGATCTAGTGCTTTTCCAATTAGGTGAACTCTTTTTTTTAAATTATTTTTAAATTGACATGTACATGTGCAGGTTTGTCAATAGGTTAGCTTGTGTCATGCGGATGTGTGGTTCAGATTATTTCATCACCCAGTTATTAAGCCTAGCTCCCGTTAGTTATATTTTGTGATCCTCTCCCTCCTTTCACCCTCCAAAAGGCCCCAGCATGTGTTGTCCCCCTCTATGTGTCCATGTGTTCTCATTGTTCAGCTCCCACTTTATGTAAGAACATGTGATATTTGATTTTCTGTGTCTGTGTTAGTTTACTAAGAATAAAGGCCTCCAGCTCCATCCATGTTCCAGAAAAGGACATCATCTTATTCTTTTTTATGGATGCATAGTATTCTGTGGTGTATATGAACCACATTTTCTCTATCCAGTGTATTAGTCTATTCTCATGCTGATAAGACATACCTGAGACTGCATAATTTATGAGGGAAGAAATTGACTGATAGTTCCACATGGCGTAGGTTGCCTCACAATCGTGGCAGAAGGCAGAGGAGGAGTGAAGTCACATCTTAAATGGTTGCAGGCCAGAGAGTTTGTGTAGGGGAACTCCCCTTTATAAAACCATCAGCTCTCATGAGACTCACTATCATGAGAACAGCATGTGGAGACCAACCCCCATGTTTCAATTACCTCCCACCTGGTCCTGCCCATAGGCATTATGGGAGCTACCAGTCAAAATGAGATTTGGGTGGGGACATAGCCAAGCCATATCATCCAGTCTGCATTGAAGGGCATTTAGGCTGATTCCCATGTCTTTGCTATTGTGAATAGTGTTGCAATGAACATACACATGTATATGTTTTTATATTATAATAGAACTTTTTATTGGCACATAAGAATACACATAAGCCCCAAATAGCGTTTAATACAATTTATTTGAACTCTCATGTTTTACCTTACTAATTTATGTAAAATGTGTTTGTTTTTCATGATATACCCATGTTGGTTTATATAAGAAGAATGTGACCCTGACACTGATGACTGAAACAAATTAGTGCTCCAGAGAGTTACCCATGTTTATTGAATTGGGTTGTATATTCTCTTGCATCCAATTTGAGAAGCCTGAGAATGGTCCTGTGGCTGGCTGTTGAGTATGCAGGAAGAGATGTGGCCCCTTTCAATATGAAAACCATTTTCCAGGCAACAAAGATTCACCTACATGATTCCATTTTGGTCTTTACAGAAACCTTTTGCCATTGTTGGCCAGCATGTCATTTTGACGTTTGTCGGTTTTATGAGTGAGAACACTGAGTGTCATTCCAGATTCAGGGCTCCGATCCTGGAGCATTAGTCACCTGTAGTTAAGTCCTTCCATTGTGATGAACTCCTTCTAACCAGAGCCATTGATAGGATGGATCCTGGAATAGTCTCAGATGGCCTCACCATCACTTCATCATCTTAATGAGGAACTCTCCCTGTTAATAGTTCTAGATCATAGTAACCGTGAGTTGAACCCTTGCAAAGCCCTTTCATCTACATTGTCATATTGAATATTCACAATAAATGTAAGAGGTAGATTTACTGTTATCTCATTTTCAAAGATTTAGAATTGGCCAGGCACAGTGGCTCATGCCCGTAATCCCAGCACTTTGGAAGACCAAGGCGGGTGAATCACCTGAGGTCAGGAGTTCAAGATCAACCTGACCAACATGGTGAAAACCTGTCTCTATTAAAAATTACAAAAATTAATTGGATGTAGTGGCCAGGACCTGTAATCCCAGCTACTTGAGGGGCTGAAGAAGGGAGAATTGCTTGAACCCAGGAGGCAGAGGTTGCAGTGAGTTGAGATAGCGTCATTGTACTCCAGCCTGGGCAACAGAGTGAGACTCTGTCTCAGAAAAAGAAAAAAAAAGAAAGATGTGGAACTGAGGCTTGGAGCATTTTGGTAATTTGTCTAACATCACATTACTGGGAAGTGGCCATCCTGGGACATGAGTTAGAGTTTTCTAGATACCAAAACTCCTAGCTGTTCCATTGGCAGCTTCCTAGCAGGGAGAGCACACCAAGCCTCCACCCTTTCCTTGGAAAGTTCCCATCCTCTGACTCTGTCACCCACTTTATTCGGTTGATGATTGCAGAACTATTTGGAATCACTAGTAACTTAATTAGAAGGATGTGCAGTTGTCTGTCCAATGAGTTTAGTCCATCACTTCTTTACCTGTAAATAAATTATTAGGGAAGTGTAGAATTATGGAGGGAGATCTTTGAAAATGCCAGCGTAGGAGAATATTGAGAGTGATATAATTATCTATTTGCTGCTTCTGGTTCACCGACTTGCTGGCTTTTTTTTTTTTTTTAATAGGATTATGGAAGATGAAAAGGAAGCGCTTACTTCAGCTTATAAGAGCAATGTAAGCAATTTTGCATTGCACTCACTCCCCAGTGGTGGTGTGAACA
This sequence comes from Cheracebus regulus, assembly GCA_963574635.1. NCBI lineage: Eukaryota > Metazoa > Chordata > Mammalia > Primates > Pitheciidae > Cheracebus > Cheracebus regulus. Next base: position 19,300 of record CAUYQU010072241.1, read on the forward strand.
TGTTTCTAGTAAATTAAAGTATCATAAAAGCATTGGCAACAACGGCAACTTTTATATTAATTTCTTAATTTTTCGCAAGCTTAATTATAAATCTCTTGGGAAAAGAGGCAGGCGTGTGGGTTCCTGGGAAAACAGTGTTGCATCTCTAGGCTTGAAGGTCTGCTCCTCTGCTCAGAAGTGTCTGTGCTGTGATACAGGCTGGGTGGCTGCTGTAAGATGCATGCACTGCTGGTGCCTAGTGATGGTAGTGATGCCCGGTGGGCGAGATCTCAGGCTGTCCACTGGGCCCACGTGTGATGCCACGTGGAGAGAGTATTCTTGGACAAGGTGTGTGACTTCCAGCATGCACTAATGTGTTGTAAGAGCAGTCTCTGCATTTTACTAGGTGTAAAATCCTGGATCCTCCTTTACTACCTGTGTGACCCAGAGACATTGGACCAACTCCTTGATCCGTGAAATATGATGGTATCCATGTGACCCGGGATATGTGTGAAGAAGCCTACGTGCTGCTGGCACTGCTGAGCAACCTCTCACCAGCCTGGGGCTATCTCTAGTCAGACACATCATCAGGAAAACGAGATATCCCTGTGGATGAAATCACTGTTAGGCAGGTTTTGTTACTTGCAGCCTAGAGTCTCTTCACCTTAGCAGTCACGAAATTAGAATGACACAGCAGCCAGTGTGTTCTGGATTCATTGAATGATGGAATGTTTATGCTGGACAGAATCTTAGCTTTGCCTAGTGAGTTTTCCACATGCCTTCTTTACTTATAAATGTACCATCAGGAAAGTGACAAATCAGAAGGGAGGTTTCCTTGAAAGACCCAGGAAGAAATATCCTGGCAGCGCTGGCTGGATCCCAGTGAGTTAGTTCCTTTGGATTTCACCCCTCAAGACTCAGGAACTTTCCAGGCATCTGTTTAGGATAAAGTATTGTCACTGTCTTCCACTAGGGATGAATTATTCTTTCTCCCTTTCCTTTCTTCACTTTCCCTTTCTGTTTCCCTTTCCTTTTCCCTACTCTCTTTTCTTTTTCTTTCCTCTGCCCTTCTGTAACATAGTATGGTTTAAAACATGTAATAAGATTCTATTTTAATCACATATATATATATTTTTCTCAGACTGCTTGTCTTTTCTGGGCTGCATGCTACATATTGGTAGGGAATATACCTTGTGTTTTTACATGTCCTTCAATAAATTTTGAAAGATTAATTTTATGATAGGTTAATTGATGCTACTCTGTGTACATACACAAAAGGAATATGGTCTTATAAATAGGTACGGCTGGGAAAGGTGACTCAGGAGGCTTAGACAGGAGGACTGCTTCAGCTCTTCATGTGTTCTCAGTCTAGCCTGGGCAGCATAGCTAGTCTCCATCTCTTAAAAAATTATTTAAAGAACACCACATGTGAGAAATACAGAGTTAAAAAGGTTAAACAGGGCCGGGAGCAGTGGCTCACACTGGGAAGCCTAGGTGGATGGATCATTTGCGGTCAGAGTTCGAGAACAGTCTGACCAACATGATAAAACCCCATCTCTACTAAAAACACAAAAAATTAGCCAGGCATGGTGGCAGGTGCCTGTAACACCAGCTCCTCAGAAGGCTGAGGCAGGAGAATTGCGTGAACTTGGGAAATGGAGGTTGCATTCAGCCGAGGTGGTGCCACTACCCTCCAGCCTGGTGACAGAGTGAGACTCCATCTCAAAAAAAAAAAAAAAACAAAAAGACAAACTTTTTTTTTTTTTTTCAGGACTTCCCGGTACCTTTCATTTGCAGATGACTGTGAATTTTAAATCTCCATGGGAGTAGTATAGAATAAAGCACTTTCCAAACTTACTGGACCAAAGAAATTTTTTTTCTTTTCATAAAATATCTTGCAGGAACTCACTTTAGAGAATCTGCTTCTTTGCAGTTTTTAAGTTTCATTTGTCTTTTTGAAAATGTGCAACATATTTTCAACTTATTTTGAAAAATTCTAAACCTGTGGGAAAATGTAAGACTGGTACAGTAACCCCCATATACTTCTACCAGATTTTCCAATTTATTTATTTATTTGAGACAGAGTCTTGCTCTGTCACCCAGGCTGGAGTGCAATGGTGTGACCTTAGCTCACTGCAACCTCCACCTCCCGGGTTCAAGTGATTTTTCTGCCTCAGCCTGGGATTGGCTGGGATTACAGGCACCCGTCATCATGCCTGGCTAATTTGTACATTTTTGTAGAGACTAGGTTCCACCATGTTGGCCAGTCTGGTCTTGAACTCCTGACCTCAGGTGATCCGCCTGCCTCAGCCTCCCACAGTGTTGGGAGTACAGGCGTGAGCCACCACGCCAGGCCTTATTTATTTTGTTGAGACCGGGTCTCACTCTGTCATCCAGGTGGGAGTGCAGTGGCATGATTGCAACTCACTGCAACCTCCATATCCCAGGCTCAAGCCATCCTCCCACCCACCTTACCCTCCAGAGTAGGCGGGACTACAGGCATATGCCACCACACCTGGCTAATTTTTGTGTTCTGTTTTGTAGAGATGGGGTCTTACCATGTTGCCCAGGTAGTTTTTTTTTTTTTTTTTTTTTGCTATTGTTTTTGAGATAGAGTCTCACTCTGTCAGCAAGGCTGTAGTGCAGTGGCGTGATTTCAGCTCACTGCAACTTCCGCCCCTGGGTTTAAACAATTATCCTGCTGCAGCCTCCTGAGTAGCTGGGACTACAGGCGTCTGCCACCATGCCTGGCTAATTTTTCTGTTTTTAGTAGACATGGGGTTTCACCATGTTGGCCAGGCTGGTCTCGAACTTCTGACCTCAGGTGATCTCCCCGCTCTGGCCTCCCAAAGTGCTGGTATTACAGGTGTGAGCCACTGTGTCCAGCCCCAGGCTTTGAACTCCTGGGCTCAACTGATCCACCTGCCTTGGCTTCCCAAAGTGCTGGTATTACAGGCATGATACCCACTGGGCTTGGCCCAGAATTACCAGTTTTTATTATTAAATATTTTTACTGCATTTGCTTATCCTCGCTCGCGCGCTCTCTCTCTCTCTCTCTCTCAGTTTTCCTTCCCTTCTTCTCCCTCTCCTTCTCTCTCTTTTTTTTTTTGCAAATTCTTTTTTTTGTGGGTGGGGGAGGGGTGATGGGGTTTCACTCTTGTCCCGCAGGCTGCAGTGTAGTGCAATCTCAGCTCACTGCCACCTCTGCCTCCTGGGTTCAAGTGATTCTCCTGACTCAGCCTCCCATGTAGCTTGGACTACAGGCATGTGCAGCTATGCTTAGCTAATTTTTGTATTTTTAGTAGAGACAGGGTTTCACCATGTTGGCCAGGCTGGTCTTGAACTCCTGACCTCAGGTGATCTGGCCGCCTCAGCCTCCCAGAGTGCTAGGATTACAGGTGTGGGCCACCATGCCCGGCCATGCACATTGTTTATGGGCATCTTTTCCTGACAATAAGAAGGTCATCTGGATGCCACTTGCCTTCTCCACTCGCCCTTAAGAAAATAACCGAACACAGTGTAAGGCAGGTGCCTGTATGTTTCGCATGTGTTGGTTGATGTGTGTTATAATAAATCCTACCTTAGCAGAATGTTAGAACCTCAAGATGCAGAGAGACCTGAGAAGTTACCTAATCTACGCCTTGTTCACTTTCCCACCCCGCCTGCGTTCTCTACCCAGGCTTTTGAATGCCATTTATTATGTTTTCAGCGTTGGTTGGTGAGTCAATTCGGAGTGGAATGAAACTTGCAAATGAGGCCTTGTGGAAAGCCTGCCCTCTTCCTGGGCATCATCCAGGCGATCTATTAGCAGCTTCCATTTATCATCGTCTTGTGTGGGTGTAGTGGACCTAATCACGGGAGCTCAGTAAGAGAACAGCATTTTGATAGAGGACTGAAGTGTTTTGCCAAGTGTTGATTACCCATGATAACAAGAATGAAAACCTTGGCCCTGGTTATGCACAGATTTATTGCATCATGGAATATTCTAGCTGGGTGGAATCTTACGGATCATCTGGTTCAGCCCCCAAGGTTTTCAATGAGGAAGTGGAGAAAAAGAGAGAATGGTCAGTTTGCCTAAAATCTCATTGCTACCGTCGTTTCTGATGCCAGGCCCAGGTTATTTCCTCAGCCACTGAGCATCTCAGGACAGTGACAGAAAACTTTTAAGGCACACATACACACACACACACACCCCCATGCATGCCCCACACATTGTAAACATACTCATATACATGGACACAGCTACACATAAGCATAGGTGGGCACAGGTGCACAGACATACCTACAGTCTTGTTCATAGAAGGAATTTCCATTTCACTGAAATAGAGCTCATAACTGGGGGCTGCACTGACCTCCAGTTGACAATCTAGAAATGTGAACTTGGAAATAGGAACTCATCCAAATACATGACCATAGTGTATTCACCTGTTTAGTACTCCTGCAGCTAGCAGAGGGGAGGAGCATAAGAACAAACATTCTAAGGCTGTTGGGATGACTGGTCTGTGCAATGACAGAAGAAATGTGGAAATGCAGCTTTATTGGGAGGGCATCTCAAAGCAGCCACATTTTATCCCTGTTCGGGTCAGAACTGAAATGTTGATGATGGCTAGAATGACACCCCAAAAGAAACCTGAGTTTGCTAAGTGCCAGCTAGGCAGTCTGTTCTTGCATAATCTTATTCTAGAAATAAGATTCTAAATAAGACTGAATAATATTTTAGGAATCTTGTTCAGTCCTCATCACGGTTACGTTCCTGGTGAAAAAATTACATATGGAAAGACAATTCTTTATTTACCCCAAATCACATAGCCAGTAAATGGTAAAACCAAGAATCGAATGTGATCCAGAGAGCAGAGAGAACACAGGAATACATAATAAACAAAATGCGTTTCCAAGAGAAACACCCTGCAGATTTAATGGTGTCCTAATAGTAAATCTCCCCCTAAATTTTGGGAAACAAATTTGCATTTTCCTGCTGATTTCTTCCAGGCAGGACTTTCTCCTCTCACCAAAGCCCTATAGACAATTGCAGTCTAGTGGAATTTCCTGTGATTATGAAAATGTTCTAAAATCTTACTTCCCCCTGTGGTAGCTTTTGTTTACTTATGGCTATTGAGCGAGTATAATATATACGCTGGATTTCAAAGACTTAGTACATGAAAGTGCATTAAATAGCTCATTGAGACTTTTTAAAAAGTCGATTGCCTGTCATGATAACATGTTGGGTTAAATATATTGTTAAAATTAGCCTTATCTGTTTTATTTTTTCTATTTATTTATTTTATTTGAGACCAAGTCTTGCTCTGTCGCTGAGGCTGGAGTGCATTGGTGCTATCTCAGCTTACTACAACGTCCGCCTCAGCCTCAGCCTCCCAAATAGCTGGGTTTACAGGTGTGTAGCATTCCGCCCAGCTAATTTTTTTTTTTTTTTTTTTTTGAGATGGAGTCTCGCTCATCGCCTAGGCTGGAGTGCAGTGGCATGACCTTGGCTCACTGCAACCTCCACCTCCTGGCTTCAAGCAATTCTCAGCCTCCCAAGTAGCTGGGATTATAGGTGCCTACCCCCATGCCTGGCTAATTTTTTTTTGTTTTTAGTAGACACGAGGCTTGACCATGTTGGCTATGCTAGTTTCGAACTCCTAACCTCAGGTGATCCTCCCCGCCTCGACCTCCCAAAGTGCTGGGATTACAGATGTGAACCACTGCATCTGGCCTAGCAGTTTCTTATGTATCTTGTTCATCCCTACAAAGGTCAGCTTGGGTTCCTCCGTAGCCATAGTATTTCTCTGTGGTGGTAAACGAAGCTGAATTTGAAACAAAACCCTGAAGTGATTCTTATGTACGTAAAGGACTTAAAGACTAGCTAAGAAGGAAGTTAAGGATAAAAGTTGCATAACTTGAACCATATTCTGTTAGAGCCACAAAGGGCTTCAGAAAACAGCTAATGATTTTACAGAAAAGATGGCATGAGTCCAGGAGGTCCCATGATCTGCCCAAAGTCACTTGTGTCTAGAATTCATTGTGTATCATGCCCAGACTGATGGCCATTGCCCAAAAAGCCTGATTCCTTTCCTTTCCAAAAGAAAAGAAACGATATGTGATATATCATCATATTCAGTGTCGATTGCTCAAGCACGGTGTCATTAATGATAAATTATTATTTTATTTTTTTGAGACAGAGGCTCGCTCTGTCACCCAGGCTGGAGTGCAGTGATGCAAGCTGTGCTTCCCGGGTACAGGTGATTCTCCTGTCTCAGCCTCCCGAGTAGGTAGGACTACAAGCGTGTGCCACCACGTCCAGCTAATTTATTTTTCTTCAAATTTTTACTAGAAGTGGTGTTTCACCATGTTGGTCAGACTGGTCTTGAAATCCTGACCTCGTGATCTGCCTACCTCAGCCTCCCAAAGTGCTGGGATTACAGACCTGAGACACCGTGCCTGGCCAATGTGAAATTTTAATGGATTTCATTGTAAAATGCAGAATCCTTCTTGCTAGTTACTTCTTTGCTTTACATATGAGGCCGGGAGTCTGACACTGGGAATGGTTTTTGTTTGAATTTCTGATAGATTTTAATTTTGCAGCTGGAGCTTGGTCCTCACAGTCACTCCCTAATTTCTTTTGTTAGTCCGCTGCATTCATCTTTGGTTCTCTGTAGGATCCATAGATAGTCTAAACTGTATCACTGACTTTCTTTTCTTTCCCTCACTTGTCGAATAAAATCATTTGAGGCTGAATGGTATTGATGGCTATGCAGTGACTTGCAGCGAGGACCCTATACACACCTTCATGGGAGTCACGTTTGTTGTTCAAATGAGCCTTCTGAGCATCAGGATCTCAAAAAATAATAATAAATATCAGTAGTATTAAAAACTAACGAATAGGGCAAATTTTCATTTAGCGCCTTTCCGTAATGAATTCATTTGCTTGTGTTCAGGATTTGTAGAGTGTATTCCAAATGCAGTGCAGCCTGAGGGATACTCCGGAGTGGGGAGGAGAGGTGGAGGAAGCCATCCTCTGGCGTTGAAGAAAGCGAATCTATGATCAGGAAACCTGGTGAAAGGTCTTTTCCCCTTGGTAATTTTGTTCTCCATAGCAAGGCACGAGTGGTGAGGGAACATATGGAGAGACTTGAGTTTAATTGTTAAAATTCCACTCAGCCAGGCCCCTTCTTCACCGTGATTTGCACTATTTAGCATTTGTGTGCTTTAGGTAATATATTTAATGTTTCTTGCTCCAATCCCATTTGCGTACGTTTGGCAGCAGCCCAGCTCCGTGGGCATGGGGCAGGGGAGACCATCAATCTGCCAGCCTAGAGCATGGAAACTGTACTGCTATGTTTGATATTATGCTTGCATGAACACTCCAAAATGCTTGTGAAGCAATACCACCTCTTCCCCGAAAGTCTCTCAGGGACAAAATTAATGTATCTCATATTGTATTGATTGTAGCCAATAATTGCCTAAATGATTTGATGCAAGGCAGAGAAATTATGCAGGAAAGAGGGGTAGAGGCGGCTTTAGAAGAAGTATGTGGCTTAATTACTGGCTGAATTTCTCCAATCCACCTTCCCCATGGGAATTTAACAAATAGGCCTAAGTGCACTTTAGCGGTTGCTGACATCTGTTGAAAAGATATCTGCCCATGATGAAGGGAGTCTGGGAATTGGGCTTGGGGTATTGGCAGGATCAGGGAGCCACAGGAAGCGCCTTTCCAGCCTGCAGAATTAGAAGGAGGAAAAGACTGCATTAGCACTCTAAGGTTAAGCTACGGAGAGCACAGCTTTATCTAATGGAATTCTGCCTTCCAACTTAATGAAGCCATCTCCATGTTAAATGCAGGGTTAGATGTAAGTGTCTGGAGTCTAACGATCTTAAACTTCTAGGTGTTGAAAACACACGGAGTTGAGCTTAAAACATGAATAGTGCACGTGCTTCAGGCTCACAATTGTGAAAACCACCCCCGGCTATCTCCATTTAATGCCACTCTAAGAACTGCTAAGAAACTTCATATTTTTTAGGTAAACAACAAGTGACCAGTTTTCTTGCACTTTTTAATGGAAGTAAAGCCAAAACCCAGCTAAAATTTTATGTTGGGTCCATCACCAGAAAGAATGATGCTGTGTATCTGCTAGTGTTTTGATTACATCAATAATTCAAAGAAAGTGCTGTCCACTTAATCTCTTCTATGCCTCTCCACCCGAAAGGATCCTGGTTTTATTCCGAAAGTCCTAAAGCTATCATATTCCTCAGCTTTTTCTGAAATACCCTATTTTGTTATGCTTGAAACATTTATATATGTTACCAACCAAATTGCATGGAAGCCATTTGCTTTCAGAGACTGATATAAATCCACTTTTGATGGTAGACGCAAGGTGAGATGTTATCAAAACAAAATTCCAAATTAACTTGGATATTTCTATCAGAACATATCTCTGATTGAGCATGTGATTCTTGCGGGGGTGTGTGTGTGTGTGTGTGTGTGTGTTGGCTCTTGTATTTAAAAATGTGTTTGCATATGTGTATATATGGATACGTATGTGCCATGTATATGCTGGCTAATTGTTGTGACTAAAATTGGGATTAAGTGGAAAATTAAAAATTCAGAGCAACCATAGTCTGTTATCTGACACCTGTAATTTAGGCTAATCAATTCTCTTGTTATGGACGTATCTCCTACAGTGTGGCTTTACATAATAGGAACTGGATGTAATGTGATCAATTAATTAGAGCATATGATTTGCATTAGTGAAACCTATATTGATTACAAAATGACTATGATCTGAAAGTAGCTCTCTGTGTGTGTGTGTGTGTGTGTGTGTGTGTGTGTGTTGAAAGTAGTGATGCTGTTTTTTTTTAAATTGCATTTTAGGTTTTGGGGTACATGTGAAGAACATGCCAGATTGTTGCACAGATACACACAAGGCAGTGTGATTTGCTGCCTTCTTCCCCAGATGATGCTGTTTTATATGTGGTCAGCTGGCTGGGGATGTATTTTTATTAT
>CAUYQU010072243.1:0-16190 GCA_963574635.1 Cheracebus regulus
GGGCCCTGGAGTTTCTGGGGGCTTCTTTAGTCTGGCTGGGTGCCATTGACTGAGACAGAAAAGAGAGCTTACTGTTTTTTAGGTTGCAGTAAATTTTCGTGAAGGGTGTTAATATGGTTTGACTGTGTCGCCACCCAAATCTCATCTCAAATTGTAGTTCCTATAATCCCCAAGTGTCGTGGTGGGGGTGAGGGACCCGGTAGGAGGTAATTGAATCATGGGGGCAGTGACCTTCATGTTGTTTTCATGATAGTGAGTGAGTGCTCACAAAATCTGATGGTTTCATAAAGGGCTCTTCCCCCTTTTGCACAGCACTTTTCTCTACTGACACCATCTGAAGAAAGATGTGTTTGCTTTCTCTTCTGTCATGATTGTACGTTTTTTGAGGTCTCCCCAGCCCTGTGGAACTGTGGGTCAATTAAACCTCTTTCCTTTATAAATTACCCAGTCTCAGGTATTTCTTAACAGCAGTGAGAGAACAGACTAACACATATGTGTAACTAATAAAAACAAAAACAGCTACAGCTATACCTACTGAAATACAATTTATAAAGACACGGTGCATGGTGTGAATTTTGAAGATGTGGTGGGCATCTTGGCATTGGCATTTATGTTTGGAAATACTTCTTGAAGCACCAGTCAAGCCATCTACCTATCACCAGCTGAGTTGTGAACAGGCTCATTCATTAATTCACATCTCATCAATTGCTATGTTTCATGGTGGAATCACCCCTAACAATGCTACAATGAATGCTACAACTACAATAATTAAAAGGAATTATTGAGGCTATGCCTTCAATATGTTAACAATTTTAAGAAATATTTGATTATTTTCTGCCATTTACACTCTGTTTATTTTGATGAGTATTATTCTTAATACTCATTAAATGTTTTCTTTGCATCTTTGTTTACTCATGTAATTAGGATATTTTGAAAAATTTAAGGTTTTCTTCTTTCTCTTTTTTGTGATAAATAATAGTTGCTGTCATATGAATTTGTCTCCACAAAAGCATTTATTGGAAACTTAATCCCTAGTGCAACAGTTTTGGGTGGTGGGGCCTAATGAGAGGTAATTAAGCCACAAGGGCTCTGCCCTCATGAATGGATTACTGTGGAAGTGGGTTTCCTATGAGAGTTCGGCTTCTTTTTTTCTCTCTCTTATCTTCTCTTGCCCTTCCACCTCCCACTGTGGAATGATACAGCAAGAAGCCCCTTGCCAGAGGCTGGCCCTTTGATCTTAGACTTCCTAGTCTAGAACTGTGAGAAATAAATTTCTGTTCATTATAAATTGCGCAGTCTGTTATCTTCTATAACAGCAACATAAACTGGACTAAGATAACGTTATTTCAATACATCTTTAGAGGAAGAGGGAAGAAAGATGCTACCTTGGGAAACAGAAGGGTGTGGAATGTGTATCATCCTGGGGAGAGAGAGGAAGACGCAGCTGAAGTCCCATTTTTCTCATTTCAGGTGGATTGGGAAGGAATAAGTTAGCAGCTCAATGGAGCAGGTAATAAAACACATGCATCTTAATCAAACTTTCTGGGCTGAAGTGCAGGGAGGGAAAATCAGCAAGATAGATTGAGGAAAAAGATGACAGCAAAAAAAGAGGTTTTTCTAGTCCTGTTTCCTATGTGAGAGGAAAGGGATTTGTAAGATGCCTCCCGTGTCAACATGGGGTGACTGCCTTAGAACCAGGTCAGAGGTACACTGCGAGGTAAAGTCTAGCTAGTCTGAGACAGCATCGAGAGCCTCCTTTGGGTCTTGCAGGGAATGGAAAGAACCAGAATTTTTCTGAACCACTGAGAGCATTTGGAGGTTAGCTGAGAATGGCTAGGGAGCTTGCCTTAGGGGTTGCTGCACGGAGGCAAAGGGATCTATGTGTGTTGCAGGGCAGCTCTCCTAGCCTGGGAGCTAAGTGAGAGTAGTCAGCCTCAGAGCAATATACAGCTTGGGGAAAAGCAGGGAGAGATGTATCATGGGTGCTGACTGGGCTGGGAGAGCACAGAGTGCAATTCACCAGACACAGGCTTCCTCCTTCACTGCCAGCAGGTGCTCAGCAACCCGGCAATAAGGGGCATTGCCATGGAGACCAGAAGAGGAGGGATTCTGTAAATGGTGCCTGCCTGGGTAGAAACATGGAGGACATTTATTCTTCACCTTGCATGGTGGGAAGAGGCCAAAGCCCTGTTCACACCCTCTGACCCTCCATTCCCTCCGTTGTTTATCTGGATTGAGGATTAGCTTACACAGGACACCTCCCCTGCAGAAGGGTGTGTCTCCATGCAGAACTTTGAAAGGCTTTTGGGCAGCCATGTAATTGGGAGGTAAAATAGAAACTGAGGTTTCTCTCTTTTCTGCCACCATAGTGCCATGTACTTTCAATTCCAGATCCCCATCCAGATATTCAATGAGCAGGATGTGTAAGAAGAGGGGCAGAAAACTGGGAACACTGGAAAGAAACAGTTACCTTCAGGAATGGTTTAAAGTATTACATCATATTGAGTTAACTTGATCAAACTAAATTTAAATTTTCACCACTACCCCTCAGGACAAGGATGTGTGAGGATTTTCAGGCAAATTCAGGAAATACAAGTGGTGCATTTTCTTTGAAACCTGATCATAGTGTGCAAATTTGTGACCTAGATGACGAGGGTCCTTGATTGCAGAGATGTCAACTCTTAATCTTTTATTTTTATTTTACAACAACAACAACAACAGATAATTCACATTTCTCAACAATAAACTACACCAAATAACTAAAGTGTCATTTATCATTATTTCTACAGGCTAGAATTATAAAATACAAAAATAATGCCTGTTAGTAAGAAAATGTTATTTTTTAATAATCACGTCTAAGCCTGGTAACAACTGCAAGCGAAGCATTATTATCTATTCTTTTCAAGTGAGAAAAGTGAGTCACTGTTTTCAGCACAATGTGAAGACACTGGTTATGATGAACTAATAAGAAAATGTTTGGCAGTTACAATTTTACTTGATGTTATGGTTATTAAGATGAATGAATTATTATTTAGTATGGATGTTTCTCCACCACAGTAGAGTTTGTTAATGTGATATAGTAAAATAGATCATTTGGGATCAGACAGATGTGGATTCAAATCTCAGCCCAGCCACTAATTAGTTTTGTGATCTTGGGAATATTACTTCACTTATCTGAATGAGCCTCACTTCTTTTTTTTTTTTTTGAGCCGGAGTCTCACGCTGGCATGCAGTGATACGATCTTGGCTCACTGCAGCCTCCACCTCTCAGATTCAAGCATTCTCTGGCCTCAGCCTCCCAAGTAGCTAGGATTACAGGTGTCTGCCACCATGCCCAGCTAATTTTTTAAAAATTTGTAGTAGAGACAGAGTTTCCCCTTGTTGGCCAGCCTGGTCTCTAAATCCTGACTTCAGGTGATCTACCTGCCTCGGCCTCCCAAAGTGCTGGGATTACAGGTGTGAGCCACTGAGCCTGGCCCCAGATTTTTCTTTTTAAACTAATAAATAATAGCTGGCATCATCTCAGCACTTATGGTGTCCCAGCCACCATTGTAAGGTGAGGTGGGGGCTTCTATTATTCCCATTTCACAGACGAGGAAAATGACACAGGGAGATCACTTGCTCTAAATCATATGGGTAATCAGTGGAGAACCAGGATTTGAAGCTTGGCTCACAACAATATCATGTAAAAATAGACAAAATGGCACCTATAAAAAGTAGTTGGTAAAAATTAAATGTCATAATGTATTGTTTCTGACACATAGTGAGTCTCTAGTAAGTGATATTCCCCATTTTCTCAGTGCAATCTGTTAAAACAAGGAGTCCATACAGAGAGATATGGTAATTTTAAAAATACAGTTTTTTACTGGTGAAAATACTTGAGATCCATGGGCAAATTCAAATTCAGAAAATGAAGGAAACTTTTAAGAAACCTTAGGAATAATATTACTTTATATGGGCTCCATGCCTGAGGCTTTACATGGATATTCTACAATAATCTTTGCAGCAATTATGTGAGGCAGGCACTGTTATTAGCACCATTCCTACTGAAAATTGTTCAGGACATGTCTGCCTTATTGAGGTTCATCCAGTAGGGGCGGGGAAATGGAGGCAGGCTTTGAGTCAGGGCAGGCTTTGAGTCCAGGCAGTCTGAGTCCAGAGTTCTGGCTCTAATCACTAAGCCTCTAGCCTCTAAGCCTCATCATAGCTCTTGATATGCCTTATTTTTACCTTGTTTTTTTTTTTTTTTTTCATTTCTGACTGAAGCCAGCTGTGGGCTCGCTGCCGGAATTGTCATAATTATTCAAGAAGATTCTACCCCACTCATGGGTGCAGCATCCTATTTATAGGTAACATCAAAAGTTCAAGATAGGTCATGCAAATATTTCCACAGCACTTCCATTGTGTGATTACCCTCCTGCCACAGCCTGATTTCAAATTCCTATTCACAAAAGCTAATTTGGACCCAAGGAGGGTCGAATACACAAAATCCTGGAAATCATATGAGAAATCCCTTTTCCTCACAGGTTTATAGCAATTAAATCCTTGATAATGAATTGCTCATCAGTTCTGCAGGAGATGGAAGTGATTGCCTCTGCAGGTAGCAATCATTTTGTGCAGTTGCCACAATTATCAGTCCCCTTCAGGATGACTGGATTTAGCAATAGGGACCAGAAGAGTGGAAGGTTTTTCAAGATATGGAGTAATATTAGAAAATTGCCAGTGAGAACTTATGCATTTTTCCTCATGAAGGTTTCTTAGCAAGTCAACATGGTTAGAAAATGCATCCACCTAGGCAAAACCATTCAGGACATAGGCGTAGGCAAGGACTTCATCACTAAAACACCAAAAGCATTGGCAACAAAAGCCAAAATAGACAAATGGGACCTAATTAAACTCCAGAGCTTCTGTACAGCCAAAGAAACAATCATTAGAGTGAACCGACAACCAAAAGAATGGGAAAAAATTTTTGCAATCTACCAATCTGACAAAGGGTACCCAGAATCTACAAAGAACTAAAACAGATTTACAAGAAAAAAACAAACAAACCCATCCAAAAGTGGGTGAAGGATATGAACAGACACTTTTCAAAAGAAGACATATATGAGGCCAACAAACATATGAAAAAGTGCTCATCATCACTGATTATTAGAGAAATGCAAATCAAACCCACATTGAGATACCACCTCATGCCAGTTACAATGGTGATCATTAAAAAATCTGGAGACAACAGATGCTGGAGAGGATGTGGAGAAATAGGAACACTTTTATACTGTTGGTGGGAGTGTAAACTAGTTCAACCATTGTAAAAGACAGTGTGGTGATTCCTCAAGGACCTGGAAATGGAAATTGCATTTGACCCAGCAATCCCATTACTGGGTATATACCCAAAGGATTATAAATTGGTCTAATATAAAGACACATACACATGTATGTTCACTGCAGCCCTGTGTACAATAGCAAAGACCTGGAACCAACCCAAATGCCCATCGACGACAGACTGGACAAGGAAAATGTGGCACATATACACCATGGAATACTATGCAGCCATAAAAAACGATGAGTTCGTGTCCTTTTCTAAGGACATGGACAAATCTGGAAACCATCATTCTCAGCAAACTGACACAAGAACAGAAAATCAAACACCGCATGTTCTCACTCATAAGTGGGTGTTGAACAATGAGAACACATGGACACAGGGAGGGGAGCATCACACACTGGGATCTGTTGGGGTGCCAAGGGAGGGACAGCGGAGGGGTGGGGAGGTTGGGGAGGGATAACATGGGGAAAAATGCCAGATGTGGGTGACAGGGGGATGAAGGAAGCAAACCACATCGCCATGTGTGTACTTGTGCAACAGTCCTGCATGATCTGCACATGTACACCAGAACCTAAAGTACAATAAAAAAAGAAAGAAAGAAAATGCATACACATTTCTGAATCTCTTCCCTTAAAGAGTTTAATGCACCGTATATAACCAAAAGCCTTGATGGATTTTGAAATCTACAATAAATTTTATCTTTTCACTATTCCCATTCATTTATATGCTGTCACACATACATCTCTGACATGTGTTAAAGTCTATGTGATTTTTAATGCTGGTGATGGTATTAGAAGTGTACACTTCCCACCCCACTCTGGAAAGATAATTTAACAACATGCATAAAAAGCCTTAAAATATTTATACTCTTTGTACTTGTCATTTCTCTTTTGGAAGTGTACCCTAAGAAAAAATTTAGACATTAAAAAAAAAAGATTTAAGTACTCAGTGTTATTTCCAATAGCAAAATATTAGAAAACACTTCAAAGCTCAATAATAGGAGACTAGTTAACTAAATTATGGTTCATTAAATGATGGTGCATTATGAAGCTATTAAAAGTCATGTTTTTGAAGAGTAGTTAATGACACATGGAAATGTTCATTATAGAATGTCAAGTGGAAAAAATAAACACAATCATAGTTGAATAATAAGTGTAATGTAATTTATTAAGCATTCATTATGTAACTCTAAAAGGAAGGTGTTTTCATTCCCATATTACAGAAAAGGAAACAAAGGCTCAGAGAATTTAGATGAGAGAGACTGAGAGAAAGAGAGAGAGGAAAAAATGCTAGATGGAAAGACACAAAATTTATTGGTTACCATGGAGAAGTGGGAACCAGAAACAATTGTGTTTTCTTAATGCATTCTGGTAGTTTCCACCATAAGTATGCATTACATTTGCAATCAGAAAAGAATAAATATATTTAAAATATTCTGTGCACCTAAGGCACAGCCAGCTTTGTAAAAGAACTCTTTTTTTGAGCTGAGTACATGAAGCAGGATTTACTATCCCAATTCTAGCCTTCAAACATGCAAACTTGAGCACAATCTTGCTTGGCTGCTCTGGCCCCTGGGTAGGGGTAGTTCAGACACACATATGGCTGACCTGAATCAGGCCTGGCAGTCTCTGTACAGCTGTCTCCTCTCACTATGTTTGATTTCCTGTCGCAGAACATCTGGTAAATTCAATCACACTCAGAGTTCTGGCACTAATAGCAGCATTTTTTAAAAGCATCATCTAGGAACCCCCAGCATTGGAGTCACCTGGGTTCCTTCTTAACAATATCAATTCTTGGGCCTTTCAGATCTCCCAAACCAGGATGAGGCTGAGAAGCCTGCATCTGGAACAAGAGCTCCAGGTGATTCTCATCTACACTAATGTTAGACAATCACTGCTCCCGGGGACTCTACCACTAAAAGAAAGGAAAGAAAGAAGGCAATGCTTAACACGGTGAGAAGTTCTATAGGGCAGATACCTGGGGGCAGAAAATCCCTCTAATCACATCAGGTCAGCAACTTTCTACTAAAATCCTGACTCTGTTCCTTGCCATTTGAGTTGACCTTGACTTTGGTAAATTACTTTCACTCCCTGAGTCTCATTGTTCTTATCTCTGAAATAGAAGTAATAACAATAATTGTAATAAATATTATTAGTATGGCTGGACCTACGCTATAGAAGAAAAGCCAAAGTAATTCTTGCCTGAAATGTAAGTGTGCAATGATCAATGAGTCCTCAAGCAAGATCTTATATATATATATATGATGTCATTTCTCTTTTGGAAGTCATCTATCTATATATGGCCATATATATATATATATACACATACAGTTAACTATATATTTGTATTATCATATAACTATATATGTATATACATATATGTGTATACATATAGTTATATAACTATATATAGTTATATATGTGTATATACATTATATACACATATATATGTGTATATACATAGTTATATAATGTATATACACATATATTATATACATAATATATACATATTATATATAGTTATATAATATATATGTATATACATATATTCATATATAATTATATAGATATTATTGTTGTTGTTATTTTGAGACAGGGTCTTGTTCTTTTACCCAGCGATGAGTGTAGTGGTGCAATCACAGCTCACTGCAGCTTCAACCTCCCAGACAAGTGATTCTCCTGCCTCAACCTCCCAAGTAGCTGGGACTACAGGCACATACCACCATGCCCAGCTAATTTTTTATTAACAAAATTCTTAATAGGGTTGGGGTCTTGTTATTTTGCCCAGGCTGGTCTCAAACTCCTGACCTCAACGGATCCTCCATGACTCACTCTCTCTTCCCCCATAAGTTCTCTGAAAGCATCTTCTACTCCTCTTTTTCTCACTTCACTCAGGCACTCCATCCTCCTTATTTTTGCTTAAACATGCCAGGCACACTCGCGCTTGAACTGGCTGCGCCCTCTGCCTGGATATCTGCATGTCTAATTCCATCACGTCTTTTGCTCAACGTTACCTTCTCCATGCAACCATCCTGTTTGAAATTTCAACCCCTTCCTCCTCATCACACTCCTTGTCTCTCCTCCCTTGCTTTTCTTAATTTTCGATTGCACTTTCACCTGCTGACATGCTATATCATTACCTTTGTGTCATCCTTACTGTTGTTGCCCCCACCTCCCGCACACAGAAAGCCTCTTTGCATTGCTTGGACTTCTGGATGCCAGGCCCACTTGACTTTAATGATTGTTTTTGCCATTCTGCACAGCAACGTGCAATTTATCTTTTCTGAGATTTCAGAACAGGATGCTCCACTCTCATGCTTGGGTCTTTTTCAACCGCACTGGAATTACTCAGCAATCACGTGCAGTGACACAAACCAGAAAGCAGAAAGAGGGAAAAATGGATGATCTATGGAGCATTCAAACCACACCAAGCAGAAATCTCTAATTCCTGGTCCGTAGTCACAGATAAGAGGGAACTGGAAGAATCACATCTTCTTCAGGGACTGAGGCTGTTATCCACAAAGATGGAGCAGTGGGATGGTAGTGGGGTCCCAAATGAGGAAGACCTTAGATCAAGTTTCTGATACTTTTCATCAATGTGAACTTGAGTAACTCATTTAACCTTTCTGTGACTCAGTTTCTTGAATCACAAACGAGAACAATAATACTTTTTATAGAGTTGATGTGAGTACTAGAGGTAATTACTTAAAGACATTGATATATAATAGGTACAGGATACATTATTATTGCACGCAGAAATGCTCATTTGAAATCCCCTGAGGGCTGGTGTTTCATATGTTGTGAACAGAACTCAAATTCCTCTGTTTCTTACTTCTTTATATTACTGGTTATTTTTCTCCCTTAGGCAAAGATCTCCGGTGATGGTGATGATTTCCATAATCTTGTCACCTTAATTGCTGCTGTCACTGTAAGTATTGAAATTAATTTTGATTTCTTTTTGTTTCTGCTTAGCACTTTCAATGTGACTAATGGGATTATTTTTGGCTTTGGCTTGGAGCAGTGTTCCCAGGAGGCTGAGCAATGCTGGCCTGCGTTTTCCGTGTGAGGCCACTTTCTGTATAGGGACCGTGTGGGTTTTGGAAATCTCCGAAAAGAGAATCAGTTAGTTGTGGTCATTTCAGTTAAATGACATGTAAATGGTGTATGCGTTCTGCTTATAAGTTCTCTCTTGTATATCTCAATGAAACCTTACATGTTGATCTTACTGCAACTTGGGTATTGCAATCTAATGCCTTATGTGAATTATGCATTTCCTCATCAAAACTCCAAGGGCTAAAGGTAAAGGTCTCCACTTTATAAATCAAGAAGCTAACTAGTAAGTAGCAAGACCAGGATTCAAACCTGAATATGTTGCACTCTAAAGCCCATGCTCATTTTGACAAACTAGGCTGCTTCTGCAAATCTGCTCTGATGATTTTTAATATCTACTTTGAGGGTATTTGATTAAGCTTATATATGCCACTGGAGGGGGAGATTTTCTTCCATTGATAATTTAATATTGTCCTTGGCTTTCAAAGTTTATTCTAACTTACCTTCGCTGTTTATTCTATCGTGGGCTCTTTCCAACATGTAAACTACATCCCTGATTTCATTCTTGCCCTTCTGCAATTCATTCTCCCCACAGCAGCTTTACTGCGACCATCAGGAAAACATAAATCTCATTATATTACATCCACGCCTTACAGTCTTCAATGACTTTCCATTGCATTTAGGATGAATTGTGGTGGATTAAATATGGCTACAATTTATTTCTGTCACTCATTCCATCAACAATGCTGGCCCTGTGACTTACTTTGATCAGTACAGTGTAGACTAAAAAAGTGGTAGTGGCTCATCTAAAGCTGAACCTCAAGAGATCTGCAGCTCCCAGTTTTGCCTCTTTGGAATATTCCTTCTTAGAATCCAGCTGCCATGCTGTGAGGAAGCCCATGCTAGCCATGTCTTAAACATTCCAACTCCAGCCAATATCCAGGTGAATGCATCAGCATGACAGAGCCCAGGTAAAGCTAACAAAAAAAACCACCTAAGCAACTCATAGAATCATGAGAAAATAATAAATTATTATTGTCTTAAGCCCTTAAGTTTTGGTGTGATCTGTTATGCAGCAACAGATAACCAAAACGAAACCCAGAAGCTTATCATGGCCTTCAAGACCCTGCGTGATTTGAGCATTGGCTATATTGCTATACTAGTATCATGCCATTTTTCATATTACTCATTATGCTCCCAGCAAACTGGCCTCCTTAGAGATTCTTAAACACATCAAACCTTTCTTGATTCAAAGCTTTTGCTTTATCAATCCCATTTCCTAGGACATTATTTCCTTTTTCTTAGCATAGCAGGCTTCTATTCATCCTTCTGGCTTAAATAACCTTCCTTTTGAGAACCGCCATGTCATCCCTATTAAGTCAGTCACTCAACCTGTTTTTAAATTTATCACTATATTCTGATTGTTTTATCACTACCACTTGTTATAATTTACAACTGCATATTTCTCCGTAGACTCACTTATCTATCTTTCCCAAAAGATTTTATTTTTTAGTTACTTATTTTTTTGAGACAGGGTGTCACCCAGGCTGGAGTGTGGTGGTGCGATCACCACAACCTCTGCCTCCTGGATTCAAGCGAGTCTCACGCCTTAGCCTCCCGAGTAGCTGGAATTACAGGTGTGTGCCACCACGCCTGTCTCATTTTTTTTTTTTAAATTTTTAGTAGAGATGGGGTTTCACCATGTTGGCCAGGCTGGTCTAGAACCCTTGACCTCAAATGATCCACCTGTCTTGGCCTCCAAAAGTGCTGGGATTACAGGCATGAGCCACCGCACCTGGCCTGTCTTTCCCAAAATATTTTAAATATCACATTGGCAAAGACCAGGTCTGCCTTTTTAACCAGTAGTTACTTTGTATCTAGTACTGTGCCCAGTCACATGGTAGGTATACAATAAATATATTTATTGAATAAATAAATGATTAGTATGCCATGCATTCCAGTTCCTCTTAATTGGTCGCCTTCAGGTTATTCTAGTACTGTATCTCTGCCTTCCTAGGCAAATGCTACATCTGGCACATGGACATTTTTCTCCCTTTGCACATTGGGCAGATGTTAGTGTGGGATCATGCAGGATATGTACTCAGCCAGAGCTTGTAAAATGCAGACATCGTGGGTGTGAATCATTTGGATTCCTTTCTTTTTGTCCAAATACTTGCTTTGGTTTATTTTGCAGGTGGGAATCCGACAGATACATAGGCAATCTTAACAAATATAACCTAAAAATATTATACTCACTGCTATACAAAGTGTTTTAAAATATATTCCTTTATGTCATCCACACATTTATTCATGTATATATCCATCCTTCTATCCATCCATTCATCCATCTATTCATTTATTTGAGATGGGGTTTCACCACATTGGCCAGGCTGGCTCGAACTCCTGACCCCAGGTGATATACCCCACTCCGCCTCCCAAAGTGCTGGGATTACAGGTGTGAGCCACCGTGCCCGGCCTCTTTCAGCAAATATTTATTGAGCCTCTTTTATGTATCAGGCACCATTCTAGTCACAAGCATACAATAGTAAATAAAGCAGATGTGGTCCTGTCTCTAATAAAGATTACTGATGAGTGGCTGGCCATAAAAAGACAACAAAAATGTTAAAAGTGTGTATTTACAAATGGAGAACATTGCTGTAAAATTGATGAAGAGGGTGTTGTCATATATACTAACATGCTCATGCTTTCCATGAATATATCACTTCTCTTTCTGGCTTAAACACCTTTCAAAGACCTTCCCATTGCCCTTGACATAAAATTCATCTTTCTTACAGTCTGTTCATGGCTCCACCCTCCCCTTTTCCCTCTTTCCTAAATGACTTCTGTTGTTTCTGTTTTCACATACATTTTCACCTCTAGATCAGGGTTTTTCAACCCCAGGCCTACGTAATTCTTTGCCATGAGGGGTGTCCTGAGCATTGTAGAATGTTTGCAGTCTCCTTGCCTCTACCCACTAGATGCCACTTGCACTACCCCTACCCTCAAACTGTGACAAGCAAAAATAACTGCAGAAATTCCCAAATGTTTCCTGGGAGGCAAATGCATCCCTGGTTGAAAACTACAGTTCTAGGTTAAGAATATGGGGTTTGGGCTGGGCACAGTGGCCCATGCCTGTAATCCTAGTACTTTGGGAGGCCAAGGCAGGTGGACTGCCTGAGCTTAGGAGTTTCATACCAGCCTGGGCAACAGGGTGAAACCCTGTCTCTACTAAAATACAAAATATTAGCCAGGCGTGGCAGCATGTAGTCCCAGCTAATCAGGAGGCTGAGGCAGGAGAATTGCTAGGACCTGGGAGGCAGAGGTTGCAGTGAACAGAGATCACACCACTGCACTCCAGCCTTGACAGCAGAGCGAGACTCTATCTCAAAACAAAACAAAACAAAAGAAAAAAGAGTATGGGGCTTGGCACTGGGAAGCTTATCCTGTCCTTGTTGAACACTCTCTACTGTTAATCAAAGTGCACCCATCCTCCAGCCAAGGGGTGGCTGC
This sequence comes from Cheracebus regulus, assembly GCA_963574635.1. Lineage (NCBI taxonomy): Eukaryota > Metazoa > Chordata > Mammalia > Primates > Pitheciidae > Cheracebus > Cheracebus regulus. The sequence goes on from CAUYQU010072243.1 coordinate 12,880, forward strand.
AAGACGGACGCTAGGCTCCTAAAGTGCTCCCTCTCTGGAATTTATTCTTGGGTAAACCGTTGGATTGAAAATGGGTGATCTATGCTGCTGCAGCTTCCAGAGGAATCCAGCTACCTAAAGCTTCCTGAAACTGCATGTTTTGAGTTCTAGTTCACCTGTCTTGGTTCTTCTTAGAGCTGCCCTATGTTAATCCAGTAAGCTTCCTTTCTCCCTTAGTTAGAGTCAATGTTTTTGATTTATGACCAAAGAATAACTGGTACATCCTCCTACATACTCTACAGTTTTTTAGTATACCAGTAATTACAAATTCCCTTTTTTCTCTATCTCTATCCCTCCCTCCCCCGCCCAACCCCCCCATCTCTCTCACTGCCTTTCTCCTTCTCTCTCTGTTGCTCTTTCTCTCACTTCCATTGCTGTGCCTGGACAATCCTACCATTCACCTGGCCCGTCATCCTTCAAGACCCAGATCAATTGCTATTTCCTTCCAAGAATATTCCAGAGACTTTACACTGGTTTTTCTGTTTCCCCTATGGGGCTGTGTACATTCCTTGAGAGCAGCATTATGTTAGTGCATTCTTACACTGCTATAAAGACATTCCCAAGACTGGGTGATTTGTAAAGGAAAGAGGTTAAATTGACTTCCACTTCCACATGCCTGTGGAGGTCTCAGGGAACTTGCAATCCTGGTGGAAGGTGAAGGGAAAGCAAGCTTGGACCTTCTCACATGGTGGCAAGAGAGAGGAAAGTGAGGAGCAAAGGGGGAAGAGCCCCTTATAAAACCATCAGCTCTGGCTGGGCGTGGTGGCTCACACCTGTAATCCCAGCACATCGGGAGGCCGAGGCAGGTGGATCACGAAGTCAAGAGATCAAGACCATCCTGGCCAACATGGTAAAACCCCATCTCTACTAAAAATACAAAAATTAGCTGGGTGTGGTGGCACACACCTGTAGTCCCAGCTACTTGGGAGGCTGAGGCAGGAGACTCACTTGAACCTGGGAAGCAGAGATTGCAGTGAGCTGAGATCGTGCCACTGCACTCTGGCCTGGTGACAGAGCAAGACTCTGTCAAAAAAGAAACAAAACAAAACAAAAAACCATCAGCTCAGCTCTTGTTAGAACTCACTATCACAAGAACAGTGTGGGAAACTGCTGCCCCCACAATCCTATCACCTCTTACCAGGTCACTCCCTTAACACCTGAGGATTACAATTCAAGATGGAATTTGGGTGGGACACAGGCAAGCCACATCAAGCATCTGTCACATCATGCTGCTATGTATTTTCTGGCTTATCTGTGTCCCTGCCATGCAGCACTCCTTTGGGGTGAGGATCAGGCCTCTGAGAGCTGCATGTGTGACACTGAGCACAGTACCAGGCACACAGTTCCTGCTCAGCCATTGTTCTTTGTTTTAAGTAGACGGATAGATGCACTGCCCCTGTTGAAGGACAAAAGGTCTGAGAATCCCTCTCCTCCATGACTGAGAGCAATTGTGCTGAACTGTCTCAGAATAAACCTTTAGTGGGTTTGCACTCATATGTTCCAAGTGCCCTGGGCCAAAATCAAAGAGTTTATTCTTCCTGATGTGCAGAGGACAAATGGTACAAAGTCACTGTAACCTTTGAGATTCTGCTTTCTTCAAAAATAACATGGGTTTTTTTTAAATTATAAAACAGTACAAATATATTATAGAGAATTTATATAACACAAAAAGGCATAAAGAAGAAAATAAAAATTACCCAGAACCCCAGAACCCAGAGACAAATGCTGGCATTTTGAAGTACTTTCTTCTGATCTTTTTCTCCCTCTGTACTCACAATTTATAGAGGTATTTATTTACATACTATTTTTGTTACAGGCTTTCTCTTATTTGATCTTAAATAACACTCATTTTATTTATGTATTCTTATAGCACACCACTTTTAGAATCTGCACACTATTCCATCCCATAGGTAAGCTCATGTTGATTTAATCCATCTCTTTCTTTGCTGTAACTATGTCATTTTCCTATTTTTGGTGGGTGGTGATAAAATAACACTTTTCTTGTTCTTGCCCAACTTCAGAACACAATGAGGTTTAGACACACACAGGAAATTCAGACAGGTGGGGATCAAACTGTCAACTTGGTTACTGATTGGTTTCTAGTTTAAAGGATGCTGCATAGGTGGGGAGAAGGAGTTCTTTGATACTGTACCCCAGAAGTGGACAGGCTTACCCAAGTCACGCATGAGCACTGCTGGCAAACCTCAGGCCTCCGGCTCAGGGGCAGACTTTTCACCTTATGTCTGCAGAACAGACCAGAAGGTACCCTCTCAGCAAGAAGGCAGATATTTTCCAAAAGGAGGAGGAAAGGGAAGGCAAGACTGGCCAGATCAGGGTCTTCTAAATCCACAAACCAGACTGACCTCTCCCCTTTCCTTGGCGCAACCAAAGAGTAATACTGTAGTGGATGTCTTCCATCTTACTATGTTGAATATCCTTGAACACAAATCCATGACTACTTTCTTTTCTTTTTCTTTCTTTCTTTTTTTTTTTTGAGATGGAGTCTTGCTCTGTTGCACAGGCTGGAGTGCAGTGGTGTGATTTTGGCTCACTGCAACCTCCACCTCCTGGGTTCAAGCAATTCTGCCTCAGCCTCCCAAGTAGCTGGAATTACAGGCACCCACCACTATGCCCAGCTAATTTTTGTATTTTTAGTAGTGACAGAGTTTCACCATATCGGTCAGGTTGGTCTTGAACTCCTGACCTCAGCCTCCCACCTTGGCCTCCCAAAATGCTAGGATTACAGGCGTGAGCCACGATGCCCGGCCGTGACTACTTTTTTAAGGTAAATTTCTGGAAGAATTACTGTGTAAAGGAAATTGAATATTTTTAAGACTTTTGAATATTTTATTTTTGAAAGAAAGAAAAAGAAAAGAAGAAAGAAAGAGCAAAAGAAAGAAAAAAAAAGAATGAGAGAGAGAAAGAAATAGGAAGAGAGAGAGGGAGAGAGAATGGGATTCTTGTTCTATTGCCCAGGGTAGAATACAGTCTAAAAATGGGCATTAAAAACCTCTTTTATGCCAATAATTGTGCTTAACAATGCAGACAGGAAGGAATAAGGGATGAAAATAACAAACAAGCAGCCAACCAATATTTTATTTAAACCTGTGAAATGCTATGCAATTGCTGGGGAGTGATTTACTTCCAGTTATGTGGTCACTTTTAAAATAGGTATAATGTGATACTGAGAAAAATATATGTTTTGTGGATTCGGGGAGGAGAGTTCTGTAAATATTTGTTAAGTCTAGTTGTTCCAGGTCTGAGTTCAAGTC